>JAQFZE010003421.1:0-12642 GCA_034695245.1 Dicyrtomina saundersi | reverse complement strand
ATCTATGTAGACGGGTGTAGGTATAGATACATTTCATACGTCAGATGAGCAATGACTGAGAGCATTTAGTGAGAAACAGAAGCACGGGGAGCGAAGTGCGATATGATATTTCTCATTTTTCTAAAATTCAAACTAACTCCTGACTGGCTGTGGATATAGTGGTAGTTATATAGACTAGTAGTATGTAGTCGACGATGTGCCTTCCTTGTTGTTGTTCCTATTTACTGTGGCTGTTTCTATTTGCTCCACTCAGAATGTGAGACATGAGACAGACACTCATGTTGTACACCTTGAGCAGTTTTCTTGTCAATTGGAGAGATTTCTTGTGTTGTCTGTTGTCTCTCGAGTAAATGGTCCACGCGCCTCTCCAACATCCAACATCATTTGTCACACGAGCCCAGTTCTCACCGTTATTTGTTACCGTCTCTTTTTTCACTCTTCTCCGGGAGCTCCGTCGACGTCTCCCCCGTATGAGGAGAGTGCATTTTAAGTCTCGGTCTGAGCCTGAGTGGACTCGTATACATACATACACCTATATACATTTGAACTGGGAACATGTATTGGAAAGTGGATTGGATTCCTAAGAGAAGTGGACTCGGACAAGATAATGTACGAGAACAACAGCTCAATTTTGGTGTGGGACACTCAATATTGAAGGCGTAAATAATGGCAGGCTGGACCTGGTGGACCTGTTTTAAATACTTGGGATATTAGCTGGCTGGATGCTGTGCGTGGGTAACGTGATTGTGTAATAGGTATACGTATACGTGAGAGGACTACATTGATGACCATAGCTGGTCCCTGGTTTTCTTTCATTCTTCGTTTTTCTTCTTGACGTAACCTTAGACAACAGAGACGAAGAGGGCAAGGGACACGGATATCGTCGGTACTTAGTCAAGAAGGCAGGCACAATTGACGGATTTTATTTCCTTGTTTCAAGAGTTCAGCTCAGAGTTCTTGAGTCATGGACCCCATTCATAGGGTATAGGCCTGAGTATAGCTACCTTGGGTATACAGCTTACTCTGCACATATATAGGACACTTAAAATACTAGTTGTTTATTGTAGAGGGATATATGTACGTGGAGCGAGCGGAGGACTCTAAGGGCCACCCGTGCATTGTAAATCCGAGGGGAACACTTGAAATGTCAAGGGATTTTAGAAAACACGTGCCCTAGTCAATATACAAAGTAAAACAAGGCTCCATGTATATATGCATACATATTCTGTAGTTGGACAGCCTCATATATTTTGTTCCGCGTTCGTGTCCATTTCATCAAACTGTTCAAAAGGCCAGAGCAAACGGGCCAACGCCAACTTTCAACCCATTGCCTTTGTTTTTTGTCTAAAAATGTTCAAGTTCTGTTCCATTTCTATATTATACATACTACGTGCTATACTGCTACAGCCTAAACCGTTTTACTTTACAAAAAAAAGTATATAGTAAAAGGGTATCTTAATGTCTTTATTGAAGGAGTTTGTTTGACTTAAATTCGACTGACCGTTCCAAAATATAATATGTTATCTATGCAGTCGAATCTAGTGTGTGAAAGAATCTTTAGACTTGTTAGTATTTGTTGGAATTTAAGTTGTAAAGTGTGCTCCGGACACAGACACTCACCTTCAAAGTAAGTAAACAAGGGTTTTGGGTGGAGAAGGAAGAATTACCAGATTCATTGTATTATTTGGTTTCGTTATTTGTATTTTGTGTTTGTACAAATTAGGGAATTTTGGAGGCTGGACACTGCTAGGAAATACCTAGCCGAATGTATCAGAAGTCGCCATCCCGCATTTATAGTTGTCAGGAGGAGTTTAAATTGAAATGCATTTTATTGCATATATCAATGGACTGCACTATACTGACATATTGGTGGGCATATAAGCGCATACTTACAGTGCAGTTGTGAGAGAAGTTTCTAGTTGAAGTGAGATTGATTTACCTGCTAGCATCTGCTTGAGCCTTGCTTTTGACTCGCTTATTGTTACGTCACAACACAGAGGATGGGAGTCGGTAGATGGTATTCAGTTATTCCCTCAACCTTTGATCCCTGCAATTGGTCGATTGGGCACGGTTTGTCGGATTACTTGCAAATGCCTCGGAATTGACAAAAGAGAGAACATCCCATTTACTGCCCATCTGATTTACGCAGAACATCCTCAACTTTGTAACATTTCCTCGCCTTTCAATACTTTTTATTTATTTTCTACTCTTGTTAATGAAGCAGCAGGAGCTTCACAGCTACACAGCCATAGTCACAAAATACGAGTCTACAAAATCTAAGTCTACAAACGCGGCTGAGCTTCTCCTTCTACATAGTTCAAAAGCCCCACCAAAATTCTTGACGACAGCTCCTCGTCTGATTTAGCGCATATTCACCTCTACATATATGTGATCTCTACGCATGAAAAACTGTTAAATGAAACTGACCAAGGTGTCAGTTTTCATGGCATCGTATCCTCATTGTCCATCCAACGTTGTCGTCCATGTAATTTTTGACTGTATTAATTATGTGTATTTAAATCCTTTCTTCCAGCATATTTCTGACAGGGTCAACTATTTTTACATTTTTTGAAAGGATTAGAGCAGGGATGAAACCCGTAAAAATCCGGGATGTTCTTGTCGCTATATAGTCAACGCTATTGTTTAGTTGTTGTTGTTGCGTGAGGAGAGGAGACAAGTACGAGGGAACGACAAAGACTAAAATATAGTTGAGTCTATTTTGTGATTGAATTGAGAAATCGTCATCTCGCGAGGAAGGAAGGAAGGAAGGAGGAGGAAAATGGAAAGAATGGGTCATATGGGCGTTTGAGTTCTGCTCCGTCTAACTGACTTTTGTCTCTGAAGGAAAACCGGTTTTTGCTATTCTCTCTCTATTTTCTAAAGTATTATTGGTCCTTTTCTTGTCTTCCTTGATTTATGCGATGGGTCTCTCGCCCACTAAACAGTCGACTTATTTAACGCGTCATTTGTGATCTTGAAAGTTAATGCGCGAATCCTCCCGTGTCAACAAACTGGGTGTCATCACCACCTTTGTTATTGACACTCACACTCTGCACTAATGTACGGTGCACAGAGTGTCGTTTGCATTTTACATGCACTACATGCAATTTACATTTGTTCCTTTATGTGTACCGGCATGGGCATCAAAAACGGCTGGTCGTCCTTTGAAATTATACAATTGTAAAAACAAGTTGTATTTGGTCAAATGTCCGAAGTATTAGTCGTAAAGTTTGTCTATTTCTATTTAGAAGTTGAATGCTCACAAAAACTTTTTTTTAAACTACCTACAACTGCCAACACATGTATTATTATTACCAATGACAATGAACCATGCTGTACAGCAAGTAGTTGAGAGAGAAAAATAAATTATAGAATGTGAAAGACTGGTTATGTTTGTCTTCAGCAATGCTTTATATAAAATACTGGGGAGCAGAATTAAAAGCTAGTAGTCTACCTATAGGTTACATGTTATAATTAATTATACTGATATAGGCACCAGCACTGGGTTAGGCTAGGATGCAACGTCTAATGAAGAACCTAAAATAAAATGAGTAACGAGGACAAGCGGAGTTGTGTGAACGCCCATAGTTTTAACTAACTGACATTCAATTTCCCATGCTTATGAATATGTTCCAGTCATGGACGGCGATAGATGAAATTTGGAAGACGCACTCACAACGGTTGCGCTCTTATATAGTATCTTCTCTATTAGCTAGTGAATAATCCAGTGGCTTAGTTTTGGCTTTGGGTTGGGTGCCTTTATAGTGCCTACTTTGAATTAGCTTGGACTTCCTGGTCTTACTACGACCACGGTTCCTATACCTGGTCTCCCCAGCACAGGACGTGAGTACTACAAATACAATTACTAATTAGTGCTCGCGCAGAATGTACTCGTCGAGCATATTATTATATTATCTGTGTTGAGTTCCTGTATGGAATATAGAAAGACAGACAGAGACATGATGTGAGGAGACCAAAACGTAAATTCATGTAGTTTTATTAATTTTAAGTTGTCAGATATGACATGTCTCTGCCACATATATATTATATGTATGGTTATGATAGTTACGCAGTTTGAGTGCGTGTAGTTTGAAGAGTCTCCCACAATGGAGTACATCTCAATTAAAGGCTAATTTGTACCCTTTTGAACTTAGTGTCAGAGCAAATCAGTCCCTAATTAAACTAGAGAACTCCACACACTGATAAACCAGGAGCGATTTTCTTGGTTATCTTTTGCTTCTTTTCAATGCATGCGTTTATGCAAACATAATTAATACGTGTATGCATATATGAGTCATATGAGTGTAGATATCCTTTTACACTCCAACGTGCGGACTTGTGAGCGTTGGTCTAGGTCCAAATCCACTTTTAATGAGCTCCCTTGTCTCTCGTCCTGTCTCTTTATCATCAACTTCATTATCATCCAGTGTGGCTCAATTCTCCACTGTAACGTCGCGCTCAAAACTACTAACAAACATATTATTATAATTCTATCTTCTTCTAACAAGACTTACATTGCGCACGGAGCAATGTTGACTATTATTGAGGCGTGTGGTGCGTGTATTCCAGGGAAATACATGGGAATTTAATGTAGTTGTACACATGGGGTTGCATGGACTGCACATCACTGCGCTGTCCCCCTTGTGTCTATTATATGTATATTGATACACGCAAAAAGAAATCTTATACGCATCCTTTCTCGTCCTAATATCTTTTGTACCCTCTGCCTGTGACGTGTGTAATGTAAAATAAAGTCACAATTTTTATAGTTTGCATAGCATTGTTACCAAGTTGCATAGAAGAGAACTATAGAAGTTAGATACGATTAAAAAAGAATGACGACAGATAGGGACAGCGGAATAGCAAGCCTAAATTCTAAGTTTTGTGCATAATTCCAAGAAGAGGAAAATCCAAGCACTCTCCCACACCGAAATTCCGGGGAAAGCCTTGAATCTTCCTGGAAAGCTCCCAGTGCTTCTGTGTTGGGACTCTATTTGCCCTTTGGATTTTGAAAAGATTTGAGCTAACGTTTGTAGATAGGAGACGGAGACATGTACAGAGCTAAGGATCTTGATCGTCTTCCCTCTCTGCATTGTTATGAGTGGAATCGAAGTCCAAGTTTTAGACATGGAAATCGAAAAATTCATGATGGCTCTTCTGTTTGTGGAGATGTGCGTAACGACGTGTGCGCTGCATTGCTGGATACCCGTTTGTTTTGATGACAGTAATTGATGATACGTTCCGTTCCCCTCCTTCGACTTTCAGGGTGACTTCTTCTCTCGCTCCATATGGGAGCCGATTGGATGGGATATGGTGCTGGTGTTGTATTGGGATGGGGATGGTAATAGCACAGCTTCGGCATCACTCGTCTTCTATCTTCTTTCCTAATCGATCTGTAAAAAGTTAAACAGCCTTCTGATTCTAATGCAGTATGTACGACCTACGTTCTACACGGGACATGCACACAACACTTCATTTAGAGAGTCCTTTAGCCCTATACAACAGTAGTCTGATTCTGATCCAAGTCTTGCCATTCTTAAGGTTGGGCTCGTGTTAAATATATGAAGTTTCCTATAGGCGCTCCGCATACATGTATGCATAGCATTTTGTCCACGTTGGAGTGAGTGTTAAAGGGAGTTGAAAGGAAAAGCGGAAGAATTGAAGAACATGAGAGAGATCACTCATACATCATAATTATTTTGTGTTGATGATGGATTTGTTGGTGTGGTGGGTTGTTGAGAGCTTGTTGCTTTTCCCTCTGCCTTACTCTTGTATTGATGAGGCTGGATCTGCTCTGGTCTGCACTCGCAACTGGCATTCGTAATCAACTGCAGATAGAATTCTGTGACTAAACTAAACTGAAATAACGCAACAATGGCATCTTACAACAATTTTTCGGATCATTTCTCTGATGAGTGGATAGGTAGGGTCTGAGTTTTCTATATATCAGTATAAGTATATTTCATGTACCTATAGCTACTGTATATCGTAATGTGGTATGTGTAGCTTGTACTGTAGCGAGACTTTAAAAAGCACGTCAACGCATGAAATCTGATGCAGGTAGGATGCGATGGAGGACGTATATGAGTGGAGTGTAAATTCGTTTCGGTGAAGAGGAGAGAGAGAGATATGAGCGGAGAAAATGAATGCATTTCTGGTCGAGTAGTTGAATTATTCTTGTTCGGCTGAAGAGTCGTTCTGGAGGTCTGGGCTCTCTGTGCTTCCTTATGCTACTTGTTATAGCTCATTACGAATCCCCACGTATCTCTCACACCACACCGCTCAGTACTCAGCTTTCAATTTGAACTCATCTTCTACTTCTACTATACTGCTACTGACAATGCACTATTCCTTCGGTTGCCGCTGACGATCATGATGAGGATGATGATCTATTTCCCTGCTCCTGGTTGGTGCAGTCTTGGTCCTCGTCTCATCAGCCCGTGTAATATTTTCTACTAGAGTAGTATCTGTAGTACTACTAGATATTTGAAGGGAGACATTGACAGGTAGGGGGGTCGAGACTCATTATACATATATTTACTTGAGTGAAGTACACATTTGGGAAAGTGTTTCTGTCCGCGCTCTATTGAATTATAGGCTGAGGTGTATGCACATGCATGCTATGATGAGTATATGTGGATGGAATGGAGGGAGTGGAGAGACTCCTTATGCTGGCTACATACACATTGTGAGAGGAATATTGGAAACGGTTCTATGGATGCGCTTGAATTACCTCCACGGAGAGATGCTGCTGCTCATTTGAAAGGAGACTGATGTTGAGAGACAGGTAGCCGTGCGCTTCTTCCTATTCTGAGTCAATCGACCGACTCATTGCTACTATTTATTTGTCCTCTCACTCACTTGTCTCAAGTGGAAAAAATGTCGGCTTCAAAAGACCTCCAACGATCTGAGAGTCTCGGAAATATCTGTGAATCTTCCAGTCCGCATCTTTTTCTCGGATATTGACACATTTTACATGTAAATTGTTGGTGAGCGTCTTCAAGTTTTTATGCGTAATTGGAGGGGTCAAATACAATCCGCATCGATGAGCATTGACAGCTTCATATCTCGTTTCGTCGTGGTGGTGTTGCGTTATGACCTCAAGTTTATATGTATGAGATTGTTAAATATGGGTCTATTTAATGCAATGTAATGTACTCATGTGAGGTTTTTAAATTTCCTTCAAAAAATTCATGCTTATTTTCGGCGAGTGAGGAATTTATGATGTTAAAAATGTAAACGTAACTCTTGCAAAATATGCAGTTTTGAATTATACTTAAATTTCGCTATATTTATGAATAGAGGTGAGAGGAAGAATGTATACGTATATTTGAGTGCGTTGAGGAATTTTGCAAAATTTTTTGAATGGGATTATAAAGTGCGTACATGGATATTAGTATGGATTTTAATCATTATAAATTCCAATTATTGATATACATGTTTGCGGTTGACCAATTGTAAATATTTGGTTGTTCATTCTGCATATTTATTCTTGGTTTTGGAAGTATTGATTTATTGTTCCATAGAACATTATTATTTGCTCGATTGCATTTTGCATTGCATTTGTGTTTACATTCTACATGATTTCCGCTTTCCAGCAAAATCCGTCTACATCTACTAGTCTGCTGTATAAGAATTTAATGTGTCATGTGTGAGCCACTCTGCTGTAGAGGTTCGCTTGACTTGTTCATGATAGTGAAGACTTGTGCAAATTAGATAAATTATGAATGGTGTCGTAAATATAAGAATCAGAGATGTAGCGTAAAAGAGAGAGAGAGACAGAAAGATATGATTTAAGCTTGTATATGTTTACACGTTTGGAGCTTGTGGATTTGTTCTGTTGATGTGTACTTACTGTAGACTTGGAAAACCCTGTCTGACTGAGAAGACGTAATCATCTGTCTGAATTTTATCGGATAACCTTAATAAGGGAGGGAACGCCGAAAGAATATACGAGAGCGCTACATCATTTCCTTTCTCACATTGATATGCTTCCCTTCTTGCCTCTGCTCTCTAGCATTGGAAGGACACACAACTCAAGGAGTAGTCATACATTTAGTCGTTCAGTTTTTTTCAAGGCGTGAGAATGAGAATCAACTAGAAAATTTCTGTTTTGATTTCCACGAGCCATGAAAGGAAATATGGAATATTTCTCACGAACTCCCGTCATCAACTTTGTCTTGTCTTCAGTTTACATTTTTAACGAGCTGGTAAATAGCTACTTAGGCGGACTAAATTGCAAATTTATTCATTTCTATTTTATATTAGTATCTATAATGTGAAATGACAATTTTTACAATTGACCAACTTGATTTGGAAGGCAGATTTGTTTTTCCTTCCTTCCATTAGTATTGACAATTCCATATAATATAATATAGCTAAATTTCAAAACATTAAGAAATAAACGGTGATAATCAGTTATTGGACAATTTTTATGTATTCAGATTTAGATTGCATGAGATACCGGTCGGTTATCTACTTCGGTGTTTTTATATTCTTAATTTTGACGATGCAGTCAGTTTATTAATTTACTCTCAAACCAAAGATTACAAATAATTGGTTGTTATATAATAGAACATATTATAATATATAAAATAATTAAAGAAATGGAACCCGCTGGTGTTGCTTTTCAAAGATGTTCAAAGGGTGAATCTACACTATCATTTTTTCTTAGTGGAAGGCGTATCAATGTATTTAAATATTATGTTATGGTAAATAAAAGATTTGGCGCATCGATCTCGTCTCCCACAGCAAGCGTGCAGAAGCTTGTAGGAGCATCCACTTGCTTATTCAATAACGTTTGATTAAACATCAAACCGAATGTTCACATCTTCGCGAGTATTTTATATATTTGAATCGTTCCGAGAAATTAATACTGATTCCATCCATTAATCGGATCAAAGTGCTAGCAAAACTGCGGCTGAAGTTGCGAATACGTCGTAGCCTATTACATTCCGCTAGAAATGGTACACTTCCATGGAACGGTACGTAGCCGGAATTGGTGTTGGAGCTGAGCTTTAGCTTGGACTGTCCCTAAAGAAGTTCGATTTGATATTAGAGAAGAAAAAACATATAAGACGTTGACCTATTTCATGTGTACGCTGTCCCGTACCTACTCACAGAGATGATAGATCTGTCGCTGGACCACTTTTCTCATCACTGACGGCAACCACTGACAACAAGTTCATTCGCATTTGTGGTCAGAAAAAACTCTTGACAAATGTAACTACAAATCTGTAACAAAATGTATATTCCATATGATTATTGCACGTAGTTTGTTAAATGTAATTAATACAAGCAAGATCAGTACTTGGGTGCTAAAATTTATTGTAGAATGTATATATTCTGCAGCGCATCATAGAAAAAAAATTGCATATGACACTGTAACTAGGACTAAAGTTGTAGAAAAAATAAAGTTAAAAGTAGGTTGACTCAAGTTAGATTTAGCCCGTGCGTGCAATGTCAATGCCAATGCCTTTGGAAATGAGGAAGAGGTTGTAAGCCGCAAAAGGATTTACACTGCAGACGGAGAGTGTGTAGAGTAGACCTAGTGAAAACTTTTGGTTCTTGGGTCTGTCTGTGGTCAATGCAATGTATGCAATCCAATGGTGGATGGTGATGGTATATCTTGTAAGGGAATAAATCTATGGATAGGAGCTCTACTCAAAAACCTACATGCTGAGTGAAGATTATATAGGAAAACATTCTTCCTGTTCCTTAACTCCTGTATTGTACAATGTAATTGTTTTCTAGCTTAGGATGTACTACTTCAATATACTGTGTTTTGCCATCTAAGTCGTTAGTAGTACTTCGTCTTTCCCCCAAGACCATTTCAGATGTCTTAAAAAGAATTGTGTATGTGTGTGGTAGTGTAAAATAAATTATGCTTAGGACAATGTTAGATCACCAACACCAACTGTCAACCAAATCAACCGACCAACCAACCAAGCCACCGACCAACAGACGACGACGATGACGGCGACGACGACCGACGACGACAACTTATTATCAAACTTGAGCATGCCTCACAATTAGAAAATAATTATAATCATCCATGCACATATGGAAGATTTTCCTCCATTCATTTATAGTAGCGATCCTCCAACCCTCATGACTATACCCTTACATCTATCCCATCCTTCCTTATACATGCTCATAATTATGATAAAACTTGTCTGCCCTCCGTCCCGAAGATTCTATTTATGTCTCTCTTCACAATATCACTAAATAATTCCTTGTTTTCTTTAGTTAAATTCCTGCTTAAGATGTGTTCGGTGACGGTCAGACACATCTCAGAGTTGCTTTCAAATTTTTAAATAATTTACTCAAGTTAGGAGAAGCAATTATTTTCTAATCAATCACTCCAAAGGTGTCTTGAAAATTCTTGACGACGGCAAAGAGTAAAACAAACACCTGTTTATATCATTTTCTACACGTAAAATAAAATCGAGAGTGAAACTAGAGAGTGGAAGAACATTTTTTGCTCCTGTAGTTGTAAATAATAAGGTGGGGATCAGAGTACATATATTTTTGTGGATATCAAGAGGCATAATTCTATCAAGACCAAGGGATCAATGTATGTACACAGAAGTGATAGGAGTGAATTATCTAGAATCTTTATAAAAGTCCAAGTTGAATCGGAATTGAAAGGTATGTTAGTCACGAACCTTTTATGTATTTTTGGGAAATATCTGTTTTCGGTCTAAAAGTCATAGCTCACCAAAGCGGAGTCATGCCATGCCATGCCCGGCCATGCCTTTGCCCTTGCCCTTGCCTACGGAAAACATGATAAAATTAGTGAGTGAGGACAGGAAGTGGGCACTTTGTGATGCAATAGTTGTAATTTACTAAGATCCGCCTTTGTATCTCGGTCAAGTTTAACTTGTAATTTGTAGGTCATTTGAGGTGTCAGGTCACACCCATACATACGCTCCTTGTATCATCGGTCCCTTTGTGTCCCGCGCGATCCACTAATCACCTCCGGTGGTGTGGTGTTGTTATATATTACGTTGGGGTGTGAGTCGAGCTAAACTCCTGCTAAACAACATCAGCTTAGTAGCCTCTGAGCATCATCAAGACGACCAAGACCAATAATATCATTTGAGACCATGTGAAATTTCGTATGGTTACCTTTTAATTTTTAAAGGTGGTGATAAACCCACAGGAACAAAAACAGTCTGGCTGCATGACCTGCCCGTTACCATCAAAAAAAATACAAACAGTCAAACCACTACCAATAATACAACTCAAGTTATTATCAAATTATCGATGGGACGGGAGACTCTGCGACTTCTTTTTAAGTCTCAAGCATTTCTACAGCTTCCACAGTCTCTCAGGCTAAATGGCTCCTTCGTGTCATTGCCTTAATAAAGCTGAGGAGCTGGAGCTGGACATTGACGGACAGTACATTTTTCTCTCTGTCACTGTCGGAGACACAGGCAGACACTAGCCAAGCATGAGATATTGAAAGGTTGAGGATTCGGAAAAGAAAGAAGACAAAATGAACAGAAAAAGTAAGTTGATACTGAGTAAAGTCTTAAAAAATGTGTTGAAAAAACTGGCTGAGGCAACTGTGTGAGTTTAATTAATGAGGACAAGTCATCGAAGCAGTGCTGAGCGAAAGTCCAGTAATTTGATCGAGCTTGCGTGTGTCTACTTCATCATGGACTTGTATTGATGGGGATGTGATGGCCACGGCTTCTCTCACTTCCTTTTCTCACTTTCCAGGACGGCAAAGGCAGTCGCATCCTCGTGCACATGACAAGAAGATACAGAATTACCAGTCAGTACAACCAAGACACGTAGTGCATTCAGCAGCATCAATGTAATAAAACTCTCCCTTTCCCCCTTTAAATTCTGTGTATATATAAAATATTTCTGGGTAATATTACACCTACCTACCTACCTACCAACGTAAATTTGTGTGCATTAAAATAGAGTCGGACAGTCCATTGTCATAGTCATAATATAGGCAATAGCGTAGGTAGACATTAAGGGAATATGAAACCAGGTTGGTGTTGGTATTATTATAGAATTGGAAGCATGAGCGGAGAGAAGGGGATCATACGATAAAAAAATCTTCATTTACCTGCTCGAATTTTATATTTAAAAACTGTTTAGTGATGGAAATGAAGAGGAAATAAGGTTTCATAACTTGTAAATTTGAGACAGACATGAAAGCTTTCGGAATCAGAGACAAATGTTCTCGGGTCTACCTCCCCCCCCCCCATACCATATAATTATGTATTCTTTCATAGTATTATTTCTATCCTGACTACACACCATGGTTCTGGATCTGGTACTCCTCGCACTGTTGTTGGTGAAGATAGGAGTCAAGCTTATCCTTCGTCATTGAGTATGCCGGCTGAGGCTGACGTCTTTGAGGTCTTTGCACGCATGTTTGTATAGTAAATTTAATTTAAGTGGGTATAGAGTATGCAACACAGATATAATTACATATCCACCCATGCGCATATGAAAGACAAAATAACAGGATTTTGTGAGTCTACATAGCACTTCTGCAGGATATGGCCATTATTAGTATTTTATTTTAATAATATTTTTAATTAAGTTACAGATATCGAGACGAATCTATGATCTATCATGTGTGGCAGGGCAAAAGCTCATCGTCAACGAAATGTG
>JAQFZE010003420.1:0-12643 GCA_034695245.1 Dicyrtomina saundersi | reverse complement strand
GGCGGGATTGGAATTGGTCTCTGTCTGTTGTGTTGTGAATCGGAAATAATTGGAGTGAGTCGTCGTCTTGGAAAAGTTTCTCTCTCGTGTTTGCTCAGCAGTTCGGGACTAACGAACTGTGAACCAACGCGAGGAAATTTAATTTTTATCCAGAATCCAGGCAATCACAAACAATCCAGTATCGAGACACAATCCTCGTCTCCAGTCTACACACAGTCCTTCCTTCCCATCAACCCTCAAAACGAGGGGGAAGAGCGACACGGGAACCGTGGAGGAGAGGACACAGAGCCCGGACCCGGACCCGGTCCCGGACCAGCTCCATTCACGTATCGATCCACTTTCATAGAACCCTCGTCCCGCACACGCACAACACACTCACGCTTACGATCAGAGAGAAAGCAAACGGGATCGTGAGGAGCGACTAATCCTTCCCACGAATCCCTCAGCCATCTATCCACCGCCCTTACCACTAGATTACAGTATTTCTTTCTTTGGAAACATTCCCGGCAATGTTCCCGGCTGTTAGGGAATTAATTATTTAAGTCACCGCTGCTCAGCTGCTCAAGTAATAATCATCAACCTATTTATTTTTTTACGTCGTCTTTCACGTTAACAATTCAAAATAAATATTATAAGGCTAATAAATTAGTATAACTACACTTGACTTCTTGCAATCTTTCACTGGGGTGCAGTAAGGGGAAAAGTATAAACGATATTTAAATGCCTTCAAGTGAATCCTTTATAGGTCTCCCCTTAGACTTGGGCTTCCTCCTCTTTTTCGAGCCTTTTGAGCCTTTGGAGCCTCTTGAACCTTTTGAGCGTCTCGAGCCTTTTGAGCCTCTTGATCCTTTTGAACCTTTTGAGCCTTTGGATCTTTTTGAACCCTTTGAACCTTTTGAGTCCTTTGAGCCTTTCGAACTTTTTGGGCCCTTTGAGCCTTTTAAACGTTTTGAGCCCTTTGAGCCTTTCGAAAGTATTCCGCCTTTGGAGCCTTTTGCGGATTTTTTAGAGGATTTTAATGATACTGTAGAAGTGTTTTGTTTTTTCTTTTTTCCTAGATACAGTCAATCAAAGATTTTTTTGTCAGTAATTAGAAGCTGAGAGAAATTCCAAGTACGAAAGAATCCAGAAAAATAAATTTAAGTAATTTCAAAAATGCATTTTCACACATTGTAAAAATGGATGTTGGCAATTATTTTAAAAAAAATGTATTTCTCTAATAATAAAAATTTCACTGATAAAAAAATATTCTTTAATTTTGATGTACGAAAAAAGCTTTGGATGTGATTTTCAGTGATAAAAAAATTAATTTCCTGTTGTATGGGTCACGGATATAAATGAATTTCTATCGTCATGATCATAACCATAATTTTGACTGATAGTATAACATAAATCTCACTGATGAAAAAATATTTTGTACAATATAGAAAAGTCTGAAAAATATGAAAAAGTAGGGAATAACCGGTTTTGGTTTTGTTCTCGGCTTTTCCAAGAACTTGGTTGAGTTTCACCCCTTTCTTCTCTCGGTCTTTAAGAAGTTTGAGTGGGGGGACGGCAGATTTGAGATCTGGAAGATGGTCAAGATTATTCATAGTTCCCCAGGCCGTGTAGATCTTGGCCATGATGTGTTCTGCCGCGTGAGAGCTCTCCACAAGTCTGTGCTCACTCGTCATGAGAGCGTTGGGATCATAGAATGATTTGATTTTCTTGGCGAGACGAATCTCCTCCAGCCGCGTGATTAAATAATCTTTATCTTCTTTCTCGAGCAGGATGAGCTCCTCCATTTTCTCCACCTCATCTTCTCGCATGTGTCTCACGGTGAATAAGTTGGAGAGGATTGTGCAGCCCACAAATGACAGGATCATGTACACACTCGGAGACGTGGCCTGATACATTATCAAATTCATCGTCGAGGTCTTATCCCCGAATAATTCTCTCACACTTTCAAATGGATAACTGCAAAAACAAATACATAAAAAAAAAATTATTTTTCTACAAACTTTCTTTGCTCTCAAAAGAATAAAACTAGCCAACTCATGTTTTTAAAAAAATATTAACTTACTCATACTGCCCAAAGGGGCCGCATCCGTTGGACGGCTCAAGAAAACCAATGAGAGCAATCAAAAAAGCGCCCACAAACACGAAACAAGCCAACAATCCCGATAGAAAAATCACAGTAGTTCTCGTAATTCTAAATATAAGAATAATTATTATGACAATATTTTTTTAAAATTTCTTTGGAATTACTGCTAAAATAAATAATTCTCACTGCTAAGAAAAATATTTTGTATGTTATGTAATTACTTGTAAACTTCAGGTGTGTCAACGCAGTTCACGAGGGCCGAATATTTCTTGACTAAAATACCGAAAAAGCCGTAAATCACTCAACATCAAAATTGCAAGAAAAAAATAGAAAAATAACCTGGATTCTGGATTTAAAATTCTTAGTTAACATACCGTGGAACATGGAGACAATATACACGAGTACCACTATTGGATAGCACGGGGCAAAATAAAAGCCAATCCACGCGAGCACTTGAACGTTGATTATCTACACAAAGCAGCACAAAATGTAAATTTACAAAATTTTATAAATATGTACACCCGCCCCCCCCCCGCTCCCCATTGTAACGTAATATGTAATTAAGCCCTAAAATAAAGTAAGTTTTTCCTATATATTTTACATCTAAACTATGCCGAATCGCATTAAATCGGAGTGTCCCAAATTTCCGAATGACTTTAACATTAAAAAAAACCTTCCTCGCCACACGACGAATTTGATCGACTACGATGGCTGAGAAACTTTTGAAGACCAATTCCAGTACAATGAGTCTTTCATTCCAATTATTCAAATTATCACCAGAGACATATTAAGAAAACAAGAAAAACGCGGGAAATTTTAAAATTTTAAAAAATAATTTTTTTAGCAGTGAGATTTTCTAGTGGCTCACTTATACAGCTCCTGCGCAAGCGGAGTTTCCCAACACGTGTTCCTCTTGGTCTCGCCATTCGGTGGACATTGACTGCAGGTCCCGGGAATAACTTTCAAGCAGTAGTCAGTGAGGAAGTAGCGGAAGAAGAGGACCGCGAGAGAGACGAGCCGGAAGGTGAGGGAGCGGATGAGCATTAACATGGTCGACGTCTCCTGGGAATACTTTTCGCACTTCCCGACCTATCGAAAATTTGTTCATTTTTTTAAATTGAGGCTCACACCACATATATATAAGAAAGTAAGGAGAATTTGTATGTTCAGAGTTGACGTAATATGTGAACAGCCCCTAAGGTGTGAAATGACCTTGACAAAGAGGAACAAAAATCCGATATTACAGACGGTGACCACGATGGAGGGTGAGAAAGACAAAGCACTTTTTAATAGCAATGTTTCATAAGACACGGCCTGCGTGTCCAACTCCTTCTTTTGCGACTTTGCGAATGTATTCAGCTTATAAATCCCATATCCCACTAAAGACATGGCCCCGAACAGGAAAATATTCGACATGATTCGAATGAGAAAAAGACCAAAATCTCCTTTCTTCCCCACCTTCGACTATTTAAATGAGAGCACAATTTAAACTTTATGTATTATTTTATATATCGTATTATATTATATAATATTACATATTTTTTACTTTTTTTATTATTTTGTGTATGTACTGATTTAAAAAAATTTCACTAATGAAAAACACATTGTGCAAAATGGTAATAAAAAATTAAAATAATTTATTTCATTGTTGAAAACAATTTTTCACTGGTAAAATATCCTTTTGGACTGATGGGTAAATTTTACATGATTACTGTTCAAGAAAAATACAATTTATTACATTAAAAAGCCATTTTGTCGATAAAATAATTCTTTTTGACTACATCACAAATTTTTCATGACTACATCAAGAAAGTATTTTTGCTGATTAAAAAAATATATTTTGCTGATTAAAATAACATTTATTACTGCTTAAAAAATATTGTAATTCCTATTTACTAAATAAGCCCTGTCTTGATTAATTATTTGTACTGCCTAAAAAATATTTGTCACTGATAATAAAAAACGCATTTAGACTAAATCAGAATCAAATAATAAAAGGTGTAGGTTTACAAAATGGCTCTTTGCTCGTTGAATAGAGCTGCGAAGATCCCGAAGCCATAATTTCCGTCGGAACCGGGCTTCATTCAAATCCTTGGTTTGACAATCATATCCATTAAAGATGAGCTCCATGAAAATGAAATTGTCCCCATCTTTATTCCGTACAATTTCCTAGTTTTTAAAATTACTACTTTTTTCAATGAAAAATAATCTAAACAATAAGTCAGGAAAAGAAATAGAGCTTCTCAAAGTGTGTAAATGAAAATGTACAAAAATTTACTTGAACGCCGTCAGCAATGCTGTAGACGAGCCGTGAGAAGGAGTAGAGGAGGACGACCACAATGCACATGGCATACAAAACGCGGAGGGTGGTTCTCTCCCCCGGCGTTGTGTCTTGAGGGGGTCGGTAGTGTCCATAGAATAAATAAGTCTCCGACCACCCAGACTCCCCCGCCAGGACATTCGTGAGGAAAACGAGCCACTCCAAATATTTCTTGGTATTTTCAACATTCGGTTGAATCGAGATTCTGTAGAGATCATTACAACAAACGGCGAGTTTTTCCTTGAACGGCCTCGTTGCTAAATTTTGTTTTGTTTCTTCCGACCACAGCTGATGCTCACCTGCCATTCATTCCAAACAAAGTTTCACTAGATTTTGATGATTTTAAGATTTGGCGGAAAATTCAAAAATTGAGTAATAATAAAATTGAGTTAATTTAGTTGGGTTCACTTTCGTTGTAGGGGAAGGGACAGATCTCGAGGTCGGTGCAGAGGACAGCCTTTTGAAGGACAACATTCTCATGTTCCCCCTTCAAGAAGATGAGGTAGCGGAAGCTGAGGTAGACATGCGGGATGATGACGAAGACGACGACAATGACGGCGATCACAATGTTGAAGTTCAAGGACCATTTAATGAAGAGGAAGACGTTGGAGGTGAGCGTCCCGCGCTTGATCTCAATCTCCTTCAGCGACTGGTCCCACCACTCCTGCGACGTGATCAGGAGGAACATCATGTTCCACAGGAGGCGGAACCGGAAGCACCTCCCAAATTTCTCCATCTTCTGTCGCGTCAGCTCCGCCCCATCGTTCTCAAAATGGTAGACTGTCTATTCAAAACGTTATTCTGCAAGGATTACAATTTACGCAAAATTTACAAAATACGCATGCGCATGCGCATGCGCAAAGTTAAAGGGCCAGGCACAAATGGCCCCATCCAAGTTGAGGGTAGTTCATTTTGAAAAAAAAGATGATACCCTATGTTAAGGATAGCCATTTACGCAATGCTAAAGAAGGTAACAAGGTGGGTGTGTGGGGGGGGGGTCAAAAATTTAGTAACTTGGTGGGCGCCATTTGTGTCCGGCCCCTAAAGTATGAACCTTAATAATGTAAAAATAACCATTAAATCTCTGTAGAGGATCCGCTTCTCCTTCATGTAGATGGGAAGTTGTCGAATGTCCTGAATGCCATCCTCCTCCCCTTTTTTTATGAGTCGCTTCTCCTTCCCCACACCTCCCCACGCCGTCATCGACATGGACATCTTCAACGCGGAATTAGTTCAATTTACAAAAAAAAGAACATTAAAAATGGTGCGCCCGAATTAAAGATTTTTGAGCTTAGTTTCCTTTCCTACCCCCAGGCTATCAGCAGATGCTGTCAGCTGTCACATTTGTTTTGTGAGTATTTTAGACTTGAAAACAGATTAAGGCTCCATTCGCGCCCACTCCAGTTTTATAAGAGCGAAAAACTCAAAATTCAAAAATTGAAATTTGTTTTTCAGGATCTCAGGACTGGACGTAAATTTAAATTATTTTAATAATTGAATAAGGATTCTCATAGTCAGTTTTTTCATTTTTTTGAGTAATATTTTTCTGTAGTTTGTCAAAAAGGGGAATTAAAAAATTATTGAGACATTTAAATTAAAAGACCACGTAAAATTCTAATGCCATGGTTTTTTAGTTCGTTTTGCGTGAGTAATTTAAAGCATATTTCTCTTTTGTATCCACTTTTTGTGAATTTTAGAAACAATTTTTGAATTAAATTCAAAATTGAATTTGAAAAAACGAGGAAATTATTGAGAATTATTATTTTTCTAAATTACTGTAAAGTTGTAGTCCCATTTAACATGAACGTGTCTGTAGAATTTCGTAAAATACTGCATATTTACTGAACAATTAACAACTGCTGTACGAATACGAGTCATTACTAAACAAATATTTGAGTGAATGTGCAAGCGAGACGAAACGACAAACAAAATAATGTACTCAACAACTCAACTATGAAAGTTTTAAAAATCCCAGAAAATGGACCGCCACCCGCCCGCCAGTAAAAATAATGACAGCCTGACAATGCGGTAGAATCAGTAGAATGTCAGGGTCAGAATCGAATAGTGCAAAAGTGTTACTGTCCTATTAGTCATTTTTTTAAAGAATCACATTTCTAAGACACACGGCACACGCATCTGAAAAAACAATAATGGAGTGCTTCCCAGGCGTGACTGCCAAAAACAAAACTATTTGAATAACACTAGAAGAAATATTGGAAGAAAATCAAGTAGACCTAAAAAAAACGAGAAGTTTCCACAGAATTCAGTACAGTAAAAAATAAAAAATAAATAGGGAAGACATGAGGTCGTCACAGGATAAGGAGGGGCTACCGGAGATTCCACTCCCACCAGGGGTGGCGGCGGGGGTGGACCCAATGCTACAGTCATTGAATCCAGCCAATCCAGTGCCAGAAACTGCTGATGGGCTGCTGCCGGATGCGCTCCCAGTCCCCGGCACAGACCTCACAATTCCTATGGGCTCCACTTACGATGAGGAGGAAGACGAGGACGACGACAAAACGACCGTCTGCTGCTGCAACGGTCGCACCTGGGTCAAAATCGTCAGCATCTATCTCTTTGTTAGTTCACAATTTCAACATTTGTCTAACTGCGCAGACGCAGGCCTGAAATAACTTTCAAATTTTTAACCACAATTCCAGACTCTAACACGTGCAATGCGCGGTAAAACTTGAAACTGCGCATGCGCTGAGAACATTTGCAAGTTTTTTTCTAAACTTGCTTGCGCCTGCGCGCAGACTTTGACGCTTACAATTTAAGGTTCTGACAGTAACTCTGCGCAAACTCTTCTGTAGCTCCTGCGCAGACTCAAACATGTCTAAATGAACCTGCGCAAACTGACTAGGGAGATTGACAATAACAAGGCTACTGCGCAGCCTGGAAATTTAGGGATCGTCCATAAATGATGTCATTGGTATCGGTAGGGTGAGTACGCTTAGTGAGATGCTGATGACATGCCATGTTAAAGTTAGCCGTTTACGCAATGTTCAAGTGATGACATAATGGGGCTGGGTGGGTCCTACAAGAGTAATAGTTTGGGTGAAATCATTTATGGACGATCCCTTATAATAATTGATGGTGTGGTTGGGTTTAGGTTTGGGGAGTGATGCAGCTGATATATGGCATTATCAGTTTCTCGTCCTACTACATAGACTCTCAAGAAGCCAAATTACACCCCAAAGTCCAAGGTAATTCACACACTGTCATCCCCCATTTAATTTTTTTCAATAATATTTAGATTTATTAATTCTTCAAAAAATATCATGCAAATAAAAACTGTATTTACAGATCAAGCGACCAAAAATGCACTTTTCTACATTGACTTCATCATTTGGGGACTCGCTGAGATCCTTTTAGCAGCCCTTCTCACTTTCGGCGTCAAAAAGGTACTTTTTCTATTATTTAGTTATTTCTACCCAATTTTATTTCGTTATTCTTCTTTGGCAGTGTTCAAAATTACATGTCTAACGGGACAGTTGGCCACTTACCCCAATTTTAAAGTTTTTGGAAAGAGCAAATTATTTTTTCTTCTCTACATATTTTTGAAAAGTGCAGAATGTTTCAGTTACATGTTTTTAAAAAGAGCAAAATGTTCTGTTTGAATGTTTTTGAAAAGTGCAAAATATTCTATTTTCATGTTTTCGAAAAGTTCAAAATTTTCTATTTGAATGTTTTTGAAAATTCCAAAATGTTCAATGTACATGATTTTAAAATTTTCAAAACTTTCAATTTACATGTTTTAAAAAAGTGCAAAACGTTTCATTTCCATCTTTTTGAAAAGTGCAAAATGTTTCATTTCCATCTTTTTGAAAAGTACAAAATGTTTCATTTCCATCTTTTTGAAAAGTACAAAATGTTTCATTTCCATCTTTTTGAAAAGCACAAAATGTTCTATTTACATATTTTGGACACAAATAAATAAATGTCAATTTTGAAGGGATTACTTATTTTTTATTTTTCACAAGCTTCAAAATTAATTAATTAATTAATTACCCTGTCTAAATGCAAAAATGTTGCTAAATTGTAAAGGTAGATTAAATAAATAAATAAATAAAATAAAATTAAATAAATAAATAAATAAATAAATAATGAACAAACTTGTGGACTTTGACAGAAAGACAGTTTGCTCATGTTGGTCTGGGTGCTGATCATGTTGGCGTACACAATTCTGAAGCTCATCGTCAAGTCCATTCTGATCTTCCTGAACAAGACGAATCAGTCGATGATCGACGTGGTGGGGCGCGTGCTGCTGCTGGCCATCCAAATCATATGCAACGCCTTCTTCTGCTGGACCATCAACTTTCACAGGAACGAACTCTGTGACGTGATGTGATGCTGCTCCTGAGCCACTCGCTCGTCCACGCATCACCCACTATCATCCTCCAGCCTTTAACTTTCATTTCCTGTAGAGGCAATGTTCCCCGCAATGTTCCCAGCAATGTTCCCCGCAATGTTTCCCCGTGTATTTCCAATACAGTTTCTAATTAAGTTCCGCGTGTAATTATGCACAAAAGTACATTGACTGTAGAGTAGTTGCGTACCTCGAAACATTGTAGAGTTCTTCCTGTTTACAAGGAAATCCCACGCGTCAAAATGTATTCATTGAATTTGATTAAAAGTGACCCCCCAAAACAAAATCAAAATAGCAAACTTTTTTTTTATGAATCTATATTTCTAATGTACGTACCTACATAGTTTAGGAGTTAAACTGGCAAAATTTCATGTTCGTTTTTTAAACTGCACAAAACTTTAACTAACTCCACTTTTACAATGAATAATAATTAACTACAAGAAATATCGAGAACCTTAAAACATGGAAATAGAGCACTTTAAAAATCATGTAAATGGAACATTTTACACTTTTCAAAAACATGTAAATGGAATATTTTGCACTTTCAAAAACATGTAAATGGAACATTTTGCACTTTTCAGAAACATGTAAATGGAACATTTTGCACTTTTCAGAAACATGTAAATGGAACATTTTGCACTTTTAAAATAATGAAAATAGAACATTTTGCACCTTTCAGAAACATGTAAATAGAACATTTTGCACCTTTCAGAAACATGTAAATAGAACATTTTACACTTTTCAAAAACATGTAAATGGAACATTTTGCACTTTTCAGAAACATGTAAATGGAACATTTTGCACTTTTAAAATAATGAAAATAGAACATTTTGCACCTTTCAGAAACATGTAAATAGAACATTTTGCACCTTTCAGAAACATGTAAATAGAACATTTTACACTTTTCAAAAACATGTAAATAAAACATTTTACACTTTTCAAAAACATGTAAACAGAAAATTTTACAATTTTCAAAAACATGTAAATAGAACATTTTGCACCTTTCAGAAACATGTAAATAGAACATTTTACACTTTTCAAAAACATGTTAATGGAACATTTTACACTTTTCAAAAACATGTTAATGGAACATTTTGCACTTTTTCAAAACATGGAAATAAAACATTTTGTACCTTTCAAAAACATGCAAAAAAGGAAAATTTGGACATTTCAAAAAACTCGGAATTTATTAAAAATTTACACATCAATCAAAATGTGGTATATACATTTGACACTTTATTTTTAAATTCTAGCTTAAATTGTATATGGATCATTTTGATTCTTCATTCACAATATACGTAACGTAATATACATAAATAAATTCTCTCACGAACCGTTGACACACACATTTTGTAATGCTACATATAGGAACTAACAATTTTTTATGGAATTTTTGTACTTACAACAATATAAGAGTAGAACAATTTATATACTACAAACTCATGCAACGTGGTCTGAGTCCTGTGGGCTATTGTCCTTGAACGACGGTGTCAAGTTTATTTTAATAAAGTTGTCTTTCTCTCTCACGTTTTTCTGAAAGGAAGGATTTTCCATTTTCA
Organism: Dicyrtomina saundersi; assembly: GCA_034695245.1. Lineage (NCBI taxonomy): Eukaryota > Metazoa > Arthropoda > Collembola > Symphypleona > Dicyrtomidae > Dicyrtomina > Dicyrtomina saundersi. Next base: position 2,312 of record JAQFZE010003420.1, on the reverse strand, counting down.
ACTTTTTCAACTTTATAAAACAAAAGCAACTTAGAACAATTTTGGGCTTTTACACTTTTTCCAATTTTTGGTGTATGTACTACAGCTACAGAGGCGAGGGCATAGGGGAGACGGAGACAGGGGTGAAGACAGGTCATGAGGCAGGGCTCCAATCCCGAAGAATAAGAAAATTATCAATTTAAAATCAACGAAACTAAAAATGTGTCACATACTACATGGGATGATTAGGTTGCACAATCCCCATACAAAAATACTTGCAATCTGAACCTCCAATAATTATTACGAAATAAGGAAATAAGAAACACTGATAATCAAAGTTCAAAATCCATCTCACCACCACCTGTCTGTAAGACACAAAGTGAACAAGACGATACGAAAGTATAGGAATAAGCAGGCTCCTCTTTTGCACTCTGAATTTTCACATTTTGTGCGATAGCAACTACAAAAATGCAAACAGACGAAATTAGAATTAATTAACCAACTCTCACTTTGAAGTTGAACTTTACATTTGAATGCTATCAAGAAACTCAACTGATTTCTATTTTGCAATTTAGTGTCTCTCGTATCTCTGCACTATGTACGACACTGTACACAGTTCGAAGAAGAACCGGACCGAATCCGCTATCTCCATCCGCATTCCATACATTGCCACAACCACAACCAGAACCCCATGATGAACCCTTCACCGTAATCTCTCTCCCTCTCAATAAACATGACACACGCTCTGGATTTATTTTATGATTTTTTGCTCAATTTTGAGACGGTTGCCTCATCCCTAATGGAAATGTGCTCTTGACTATTGATTTTGGAGGAGGGCAAAGGGCGACGACCAAGTCAAATAACAAGATTAAAATTCCAAGCTGGAAACGTCGAGAAATTATTAGACAAATATAGTCTCAATTTTTTTTTGATTTCCATTTGCCAATAGATTTTAAATTGTCTTATTTATTCAGCTTCTCTCATATCTCATGTGCAGTTAGTGGCGGTATTTTATTACACGGCGGCGGCGAAGACAAATGCCGCCAGGAGCCAAGAATAAAAATGAACTGTGTATATGACAATCTCAATAACTATTTTATTTTATCACAATTGTCAATAGTCTGCTACATGCAAAATATTACATGACTGCATTTCCATGTTATATACAAAGAAACTATACAGGGTGACCCGTGACCTTCCACCCACAGTCAAACATTTTATTAAATTAACAAATTTAAAATTCTGAACCATGTGGAGACTGGAGACGGAGACTTGTTGTGGTTTTGTTCGTAATGAGTTTGACGGGTCTCGTTGAGCACCCTGTAGATCCGCAGTTTGAATCAAGTATAAGTGGACTGTGTGAATATTCCGGCTGGAGCTGGAAACGAAGCCGTAGCTGGAGCCAATGGAGATGGAGAGGAAGAAAACCATTTCACAAGACGTACGTGTGTTTAGATGAGATTTGAATTTGAATTCAGCTGCTCTCTTAGTCTTTTTTATATTTGCACACCTTGTCTTTGTCTTTGTCTTTCCTCTGATAAAATTTGAAACAAAAAATTGTGTTTTTCAGAGGTCATCCCAGTGACACATCGCCATTCAAAAGTCACCTTCACATTTTTGTAACGTAGACTCTCAACAGGAAAAACTGTTATACAACTCTGCCCCTGTTTCCTAGAAGAAAGTTAATTGAGGGGGTCCGGTGGGGGTGTCACTTTGATACAAAACAGCTTAAGTGGTCTGGATTTTGCAAGGGAGATGGTGGGTTTTGACTTTACGGGAGATAAGCTATGGACGTGAGGTGTGTGAGTGAGTGGGATGAACGATAAGCGCAAGATGCATAAGAAGGCAGGGGACGTGGATGGGGAGATAATGAGATGCGTTTGGTATAAAACGGTGAGCTTTGAGAAGGAAGAAGTAGTCTCCCTTCCCCACTCATCTCCTTTGGACCGTTGAACCGCGGTTGTTGAACGTTGGAGCAGAAAACATGGGATCCGCTGGCCGGAAAAACGTCGCACTCGTCATGACGCTCATCTTCATGACCTTCGGAGTCACTCTCCCCAGTGTCTGCCCCATGTCCATTGAGCCCGCCGCCGGAGAAGTACCCGCCGTCGCCGCCGGAGGAGCGAACCCAGGAGAAGGGAAGGAGGTCGTCGTCCCGCCGGTCGAGTTCCAGGCTCACGTCTGGCCCCAATCGCATCTCGTCAAGAGGGAGGCCCTCCAACGCTGTGGAAAACGTCTCGCCGAAACCATCTTGGACTTTTGTCACGGATTCACTTTCTCCGGCGTCCACAAACGATCCGTCTCCGACTTCCTGGGTATGTTACATACATTTT
>JAQFZE010003419.1:0-12644 GCA_034695245.1 Dicyrtomina saundersi | reverse complement strand
CGCTCTACCGCCAATATTCTAAGCGTTAATTAACAGCATATGGTCCCCCCCCTTACCGCCAATCGCCCTGCAGCCCTGTATAAATGCATACTTGCCTTGTTCTAGTACTGCTAGATTAGATTGTAATAACATACTACATCAAAGTATATGAAAATGTTTAATTGGAGTTTACTAAAAGTTTGAGAGCGTTTATGCTTGGTATAGATTGAGGCATTGAGGACGTAACTTTTCGATTTAATTTTTTTATATTTAAATATACATTGTAAACTGCCCAAGTAATTTTTCGATTTAGCGATTTGTCTAAAATGAATGTTTCCCCAGTTGTGAGGGAGTAACCATTAAGTAGTTTTATTTGGTGATGGTGAGTACCTGTTTTGGACGTATTTAGCCGTGTTAGAAGGTAACAGTTGTTGAGTTTGAGCGAGTACTTGCAAAATAGGTTAGTGTCATTATTTAAATAAACCTGTTAAGACCTCACAAAAGAGCTGTAAAGCCTTCACCATACCATTTCAGACTAGAATGTCTCCGGAACAAACTTTAACTTGGAGATAGTAATTACTGTTCGGCGTATTTTTGGTACATGACATTAGAGTAATCCAATATATTTGCTTATAATGTCCTGCCGACAAAAACTTGTCTTGCTAAACTAGCTTAAATAAAAGCGTTTTAATGTTCACAACTCTTCACTACTGAATGCTCTTACACTGAACAGGTAAAAACAATTTTAGTAGATGATATATTTTGTATCATTTTCAGGTTATCCATTATTTTTGAAGATGACATTTGACAACGAGAACTCGTTTCGTCAAGATACTAATTTGATACTGCTTAATGCGTTTTCGTTGTATTTAAGAGCAGGTGCGCGTAATTGTATTTTAAAATAATATATTATTATTGTTTTAGCCTATGCTAAAATAGTTCTAGCACTTCTTTCATGTTGCTTTGTTAAGCAAAGCACATACTTAATTGAATTGAGTGATTCTATTTGTATGTAAGCAAACGTAGTCGCACATGCATGTATCTATTGTGCTCGTATTATTCGATAAGAATTTGATTATAATTACTTGCTTGGATTTTTTAAATGCTAATGTTTTAATTAAAAGCTTTTTATTGTTTAATATTCTCAAATACGTGAAGCTGTGACACCAAAAAGGTAAAAACAGTTACATATCGCCGGTGAAGAAGCATTTTTGCCTAAGTCCAGTTCAGAACTAAAAGCATTACTGCCCAAGTCCATGCGTTTCTTAAAAACACTTTTGCCCAAGTCCACCGAACTGTGCAGGTTTGAACAGGACTTGCGTGGACTTGGGCAAACGTGCTTTTAAGAAAAGCATGGACTTGGGCAGTAATGCTTTTAGTTCTGGACTGGACTTAGGCAAAAATGCTTCTTCACCGGCGATATAGTAGTTAATAGAATTTATAACATTTGGGAAATCCATTACAATTAAGACTGACGATAGGAATCTGCTTCGTCATGAGAAATTTTAAATACTACCTTATGCGTTTTTATTGCTTTTATACTCAAGTAAGCCTTTATAATTCATAAATGTTTAGTTAATTATTATTTTCGAACAAAAACTGTTGTTAAACTAACTTTTTTGTTTGTTAAACGAAGCATACAATTAATAGAATTAAATGTCTTTATTTGTTTACATGCAAAGGTATGAATTCAGTAATGCATATTTTGAATCTATGACGTACTCAAAAAAAGTTTTTATAACAAAAAATCTATTTAAATTTTATTAAATCACAGGATTCCTTCATAAATTAAAAGATGGCTAATTACAATTTAATGAATGGCGACAAACACATATGTATATATAAAACAAATAATGCATAAACATACATAACTGTAAACATAATTAGAAAGGTAAATCGAAGCCCCTGGTGCCCGGCCATGTGTACCTGTAGTAACGCTCCGCCGTGCTAAAATGTACCAGCACTACTCGTACCCAGCCTACTCCTGTCATCAACACTCATACCTAGCTCAATCGTACCGGCGCAGTCCTAAAAAAGCCTACGAACTACTTGAAACGGAAGCACATGTACCATGCCATATGGTAACATAGCTCGTACCTAGTTAGTTTTTAGCGTATCTAAGAGCAGGAGTTTTATTTGAGTCTTACCACAAAAACACTGTTTTTCAGTGATGAAATCAACTTACTGTAAGCTAGTAAGCCTCTACTTATACGAATACTAGTATACGAATCTGGCGCATATTACGCCGTATTTTTATTGTTTAACTTGACATTTATTTCAATGCGGAATTTTAGCCTTATACAATTGTCATAGCTAAAAATATATTATACTTTAAATGATGTGTTTAATGATTTTCCAAGCTATGAAAAAATTTCATAACGCTTGATATGATTACTTTATAATACTGCGCATTCAAAAACTAGAATACTGCCAAGATTTTTTTAATTATTAAAGCACTTAAGAGCAAATATTGACTCAGTTATTTTTTTAAGTTATTATGTGAGCTTTTAAAATACGTGGTGTAGCAATGAGTGCAAATGAGTGAACAGTATTGCTTACCTAATGTTTAAAATTGTAGCAATTTTTTAATTTAATGTCCCTGACGTAAATGTTTTGCAACGCTTATATAACGTTTTTATTTGTTTAATTATTTTTCTACTTATACAACACTATTTTATAACGCTTACGCTTACTATAATTATTATTTTTTGATAAACTGTAAGCGCTCTAGCTTTTATATATAAAAGATTAATAGTTTTTAATATGATTTTAATTTTGGGTCTAAAAAAAAGAAGCAGGAATTTTTATGATGATTACTCAACGTTGTTTTATATTACGAAAGTATGGCTTAAGCTGTTTCACAATCTTCACAATATATTATAAAAGATTGAATTGCTAAAGAAAAAGTAATTTAGGATAATTAAATTGTTGCCTTATTTAAATGTTCATTAATTTTTACAGCTAAGGATCGTTTATACTTGGAATAATTTAAATTATTTTTTATGCTGAAATTGCACAGATAATTGCTTTGTTGTGCTCCCAGTATTTCACAATATCAGTTAGTAAGTTATAAGATCCCAACTACTCAGTAGTATGAGCACTTTGCCATGATTATATTTAAAATAGTCAGCACACTTTGGTTGTGTGACGCAATCTGTCAGTAGTTACCTGGATCTAATGTAAGGAAATTTTTAGACCGAAAATTGGAATGTTTGGAAATTCCTAGTAATTATATTTGACCTGGTCAATCCACAAGCTTAACCAAACACTTTCTTTCAATGCCTTGTTTGAGTTTGGTCAGGAAGGTTTAGAGCGTCTAGACTGCACAAGTTACGTTTGCAATATTAACTACGATGGAGTCAGCTTTAATTCAAGTTAAGACTTTGTCAAAAGCTGAAACAGTAGCATTTGCTAAAACTGACACAAAGTCACAGGCTACAACAGACGCAAAAGAAATAGCTAAAACTGAAACTAAAGGCCTAGCTGAAGACATTGCAAAAGCATTCACAAGTAGCAAAGGGAAACTGTTTACTCCTATCATGAGAGAATACATTCGTAAAGGGTTTGAACAAGGTCAATACTTTCAGATGCATCCATACGTCTGGACGTATGCAGATGAAAAAGACGACCAGGGCTTCCCTGTGTACGTCTTTGATCCTCAAAACGGGACAAAGCGCTCAAAGCTCCGTCTATTCTGCTGGTACATAAATGTATTTCTCACATTTGCCCATTCAGCGTATGCCGCAGTTCGATGCTACCAGGTAATGCAGAACGTACTTGCGACATCTTCTCAAGTCATATGCATGCAGTTTGTGACTGTCTATTTCATATGGCCGTCTGCTCTTCAACTTGTTGCCATCTTTGATGGACCAGCTTTTCCAGTATTTTTTCAAAGATACACTCAGTTCTTCGAGGTTATGGAAGGTAAGCTAAATATCTTCTGTGAAGAATCAAAATGACCCATTTTCAATTTAGGCTACAATCAAAATGAGCTATTTCATAAATAAAGGAATTAGAAACATGATTAAAATGTTAATTACGATTTTTTGAACAGTGTAAAATGTTCTACTCAAAGGTTTTTGAAAAGTATAAAATGTTCTATTCACATGTTTTATAAAGTGTAAAATGTTTTATGAACTTGTTTTTGAAACATGCAAAATGCTCTATATTTACATGTATTTAAAAGTGCAAAATGTTCTTTTTACATGTTTTTTAAAAGTGTAAAATGTTCTATTTACATATTTTTTAAAGGTCAAAAATTTTCTATTTACATGTTTTAAAAAGATGTAGAATATTCTATTACCATGTTTTTGAAAGGTGCAAAATGCTCAATTTGTATGTTTTTAAAAGTGTAAAATGTTCTAATTACATGTTCATAAAAAGTGCAAAATGGTATATTTAAATAATTTAAAGACATATTTCAATATTTTTGCAGATAGTGAATATTATTTTTAGCTAAAAATGGATATAGGTCATTTTGGTTCTTTATAGACGATATGTTTATGTAGCACAGCGATTAAGTTAGAAAGCATTTAATATCATTAACTAGCCATCAATTTAGTTTTTCTTAAAAACGGGGTTTGCTGGCAGTGTTACATTATGAAATTCACGTTTAAATTACAATTCAAGAAAACTATTTTTTCAATACTATGTGAAGCTTTCATTTCTTTTCTGTTTCATACAATTGTTACTAAAGCTTTATGTAGTTGGTTGTCGCAAATTTTTAATGATATTTAAAAATTATATCACTATTAAAGAAGACTACTTCAGGAACATGTCAGCTGAAGAGGTGGAAACTAAAATCAAAATGATCCGGCTTGGTGAGGCATTGATGAGAAACATGTACCGCGTGTTCAATGGGTTTGTAATCTTGATGCTTATCAGCGGCTATATGCGCCCAGACTCACCCGAGTATCTTACGTCGCTCATGCTGGACCCAAAGTCACTCAATTTCCTTCAGATGCTACCGTTCATGTTCTCTCTGTGCTATCAGGTGGTCATGTTCCAAACTCACTGCTTGATTCTTTTCCTGATGGGAATTGGATTCTTGTTTCCGATTCTTGTCTATCTTGAAAAAATAACGTAAATGCAAATAAATAATTTTTGCTTTTATTGGTCATAAGTTACTTGTTATAAATGGGTTAAAACAATATATAATTTATTACAGCAACGACCAGGAATCTTCTAAAGCAGATGGAAACTCTCAAAAATCTCAAAGATTGTTCAACATGTACAATGCTATTGCAATCCTGGTGACCAACTTCAATGAAATATATTCACCAATAGCTATCCCAGTTACAAAGACGTGTCTCATTATTTTCGTTGTCCTTTGCACTTACTGCGGGATTCGAATGGAGGGTTTGTTGTGTCTGAGTCTTGGATTAGTCGCAATTTACAGCTTCTTTGTTTTGGTCGTCCTTTTCGGGTTGCTCAGTGAGTTTCACACACGGTCATCAAATTTCCTTGAGTCAATGAAGAGTGTTAGCTATTTTGGAAGCGTTGGGATTAATGTTTGCACTCAAGAAAGGTATCTCAAAAGAGTTGTCAAATCATTCCATCCAATCAAGGTTACAGTCAGTTCTTGTTACTACGTTGATAAAGAAATGGTTGTGACCATGATGGACGGCGTGGTTCAGGAAACTGTCAATTTTCTCCTAGCTAACTAACAATTTTAGTAATGCTAAATACTGCAAGGGCATCAGGCATCCTTGTACATATGGCACTGCTAACAATAGGTGCAATTGTTTCGATATATATTCAATGTAAGTAATGGTTATTCTAGTCTGTGTCAGCTTTGATAGTCTTAAGTAGCATACCTTTTCATTACATATAATAAATATTACTAACGTTGTCAACTAGAGTAGTTTAAGTCATCTGCACACATTATCGTAGTTTGAAAATTGATGTAATTAATTCTATTTAAATTAGAAATGAAGTAGTAGCACACTAATATTATATTCAGTATAAATTAAATTGTGAGTTACCTATATTACTAATATAATTAATTTACTCAACACTTATAGACACTCCCACTAATTTTAATTACAAATTAGGAAGCTTTAAAAAAGCATGTATCAAATTGTTAGTAAGTGATTGTAGTTGTATAATAAAATTAAATGGAGTAAAATGCTGGTAATTCTTAAGACTGATGGGTGTTCCATGGGATAATTCCATAATATTTATTCTGAAACTGATCCTGGGGATTCACAGTTGGAATAGCAGGTGTAAAGATTAATTATACATTTGAAAAATGTTGTTGTGTTTTCCAGACAAAAAATCATAGGAATATAATCAGTAATTCATAAAAGTGAAATTTACTATTTAGCTGCTACATATAATTACATGCTGAAAACTTTAGGCCAGAGAAACATCAAATTCACGAGGTTCAATGATGCCATTCTTGTTAGCATCCATTTTTTTAAATTCCAACCCAAAACCCTTTGTAGTCATTCGTTCTCTACTCGATTTGGTATGATTGGTGTAGTAGGCGAGCGCTTCTTTGAGGTCAAGGACGTTGTCATGGTTCCCATCGATAGTGTTGAAGACACCTCGAATAGCATCTCCTTTGGGGGTTGACTCGTCTTTTCGTCTAAATGAAATAAATTCATATTTTTAATTGTACAAATTGTTAATTAAAATCTGCTTTTCAGTTTTTAAATACAACATTATTTCAAAAACGGTATCTTGAAGAAACATGAGTTTAAATGGGGTTTCAAATGTTGTGTTCTTTTAAATGACGTTATTTGTGGGTGATCCCTTTCTTAATGCTAAAAGTTCTTACCGATTAGCCTTGAGACAATCCGGTCCACAGTGATCTTTGCCACAGTTACAACAAAAAATATTGCAAGATGTACCAGCGGCAGGAGTACAGCTAATTCCCCCTTGACATTTTTCATAGCAACAGAAGCCGTTCGTGGAACAAACCAGCACAGGTAGTACCACAGTGATCCCCAGATAGAACCTACACAGCAACATCTTACTCACTTAATTTCTATGAGCAAAAGCAACTTTATACAACTACTTATGCGGGATTACTTTTTAAATTCGGTCGTATAATAGTTCAGTTTTCTCAGTTTATTCTACCAAAACCTCCGGTCTAAGGAATTAGGCAGTAGCTTTGAGAAACACGAATGCTGTCGCCGGCTTTCTTTTAAATGATCCCATTGTAAGCAGTTGGTATTCAACTTCCTACTTTGTCACTCATTGTAAGTTTTAGATACACAGTTTTGAATTACATTGAATGGTTATTCAAAAGTTACTCATTTGAGAGCACAATTATTACCATTGCTCAATTATTTAAATAGGTATTCAATACTTTTACATTTGCTAAAATGCACTATATACTCTATTGAAAAAAATAAGTATGTAATTACATTGAAAATTTTAAAGTTTTCAAAACATTTAATTAAATAGAACGTTTTGCAGACATACAAAAACCAAGATAATGGAACACTTACGGCATTACAAAAAACCTTGAAATTAAACAAAACAATTCTTAAACAAAGAACAAAGACAAAAACCACAAGCCTGTTGCTATGTACGGCCGAAAAGAAAATCGTTTAAAACCTTTTTATAGCAGGAACGACCTAAATAAAAACCATTACTGAATGCAACGAAATTCTCCCTTTTTTTTGAAATATATTCTTTTATTTTATTGTTGACTGTGAGTAAGAAATGTGAAACAAACCTTTTTCTTTGAATTTACACTACTTTTTTATTTACTTTACCTCACTTAAATATTTGTAAAAAAATAAAGCTACTTTTAAAGGGGTTACATAAGGACTCCAAGGCGCGGGGAAATTTGACAATTAGCCGCATGTGTCAGCTTGTCCATATGTACTAATAAATAATGTAGTTTTACATACATAGTGTAGCCAAACAGAACAGGTTCTGGTTGTTTAGTTGTTAAGGAAGACTGAATAAGACCCTAGGAATAGAGAAGGCGAAGCAAATTTATTTTATTTCTTACCATTTTCTTCTCGGTCTGCACTTGTCATATTTAAGAGCAATCATTCAGTTAGATTTCTGGTTCAAGATTTATGTTTTTGTATTTAAAAAAAAATTAAATTGAGCTTTTTCCACATTTAAAATGTCTGCAGATAGATCATTTTCCATTGTCAAAAACATAGATATAAATGGAATATTTTGCATTTTTAAAAACATGGATTTAAATAGAATATTTTGCACTTTCAAAAACACAGGTTTAAATAGAATATTTTGCACATATACAAAACTAAGCAAATAAAAAAAAACCACATTACAAAAAACCTTGAAATACAAACAATTACCACTTTTAAAAACATGTAAATAGAGCGTTTTTCATTTTTCAAAAACAAGTAAAGGGAAAAAAAAGAATTTCCTCCTTTTACAAACTTGAAATAATGTATTATGCATTTTTATTATTCGACTTGTAGTCGTAATTAACATTTTCCGCATCTATCCTAAGTCAATGTAGTGTTTTTTTTACAGCTTATATTTATTTTACTTCAAATCCGAAATGGGTCATTGTGATTCTTTAATTAGAATGATGATTTTCAAATCTTATTATCATTTATTGTCTCATATTTTGGAAGTAAAAAAAAATTGGTTTTGAGAATTTTATTTTTAAAGTTTTAAAGCCATTTAATTAATGTTGGTTTCCAAGTCTTTTTCTTAGAATTATTGCAATGTTTAATAAAATTAAGGTATAATTAATATAAATAGGTAGGCTGTAGGTCGTAGTCACCTAAATTGTGTGGAATTTATAAAACTTTTTGTCCTCCGTCAATTTCATTATCTTTGTTCATGTTTAGTTTTGCCCTTTGTAGTAGTAACAGTCATAATTTAAAATATGCCGAAAAAGGACAGAGTATAGGCCTATTGTGGGAAACATTCTACTGGCTTCCCAGAACCAGTGTCCATAGTGAACTTACACCTACCAATACATTTTTGGGGGGATTAACAGAAACGGAAACCAAATATTTTCCTATTCATTTTAATGCAAGGTATATGTTTGTAGAAAATAAAATTTAAGCCTTGGAATTTGCACGATCTTCTATTGTTGCTGGCTTAAAGGCTCAAAACTCTAAGCTCTGTTTGCAGGTGAAGGCAACGTATTGCTAAATAACAATAAGAACTTAAAATTTGGACACAATTCAAACAACAATGAAATAAGGACAAGACGTTCACGTGATGGAAATATAATCAAAATAGAAAGGTTGACATTACTTGCTTCGTTAATACATGATGGTATGGCAGATGGCTGATCCGTGAGAATAGGCACGTTCTGAGAATTATGTCAAAATAGAAAAGGTTCACTTGGCCTAATCCTAATCCTACATTTCCATTTTTCCAGAAGAGTGAACCACGGCAACGACTTCTGTAAAGTATTTCATTCAAGAATGGGATAGTAGCATGTTGCATGCAGTGAAATTGAGGACACAGTAAATGTGTATAATATACATAGTAATTATGTGCTGTAGAAGCCATACAAAACTTAGCTCAGTTCATTTTACTTCTTGTGTCTGCCAATGCAACATCAGCCAAATTAATAGCTCTACTAGACACAAGTCTTTTGGTGACCACAACTAATACTACTCATTTTAAAATTATTCGTCATTTTTAAGTATAATTATTGTGTTTACATATTTTATACGTGCAAAATTCAAAGCACATGAAAATTAGAATGTTATTATACTCGACGGAATCTGCATATCTGAAGGGTAAAACAACTTTGTTTTTTATCAGTATCCCACATTAAATTGTCACACCGTTTAGTACAGAGAATCCGTGCATTATTATTCCGCTGTAATGTTGTATACTTGTAATTTTAAGAAGCTCGCACGGATTTATTTTGATTGTATGTAAGTGAAGAATAAAATGCAGGATTTTAAATTAGTAGGCATGCATTATTAATAACGACTAATAATTATACCTTTTGTTTATCAGACTCAAACTACACCATTCTACGATGACTAACGCAAAATCAATAGGATGGAAAAGCGATAGGTGGAAATTAAATATGCAACCAGAACTGAGGGCGAAAAAACTGCCTAATTATTACTGCCCTAATATTCAACTAGACTCTAAAATAAAGAAGCTCGATCTTTGCAGAGAAAACACCACATGATGTTCCCAGTACCTTCTGCTTTGGTCAACTTGATGTCGAGGTAATATATAATTATTTTAAAGACCTATTTTTTGTACACATTTTATATTTGACAGAAAAAAAATAGATTTTTTGGCGTCAACCCTTGTACCATGTCAATATTTGGTTAATAATAAGATTTTAAAATATCGATGAAATATCAACACACATATAAATGTATGAAATGCGCGGACAAACGTGAGTATATAAGCGATAAACATTTTGAGAATCACCTTAAAAACTTTGCAAATAAGTTTATTTTGCAAATAAGTGACACGGAGTTTGTTTTGTTACATCCAAATTCCTACATTGTAGAAATTCAGAATTTCAGATTTTCAAAAGTTAAAAATTGGTCCTTTATTTGTTAATCGACATAAAACGAAGCAATTATAGCGTAAGAGGCAGAATACAAGTATGCACGAAAATGTTCTAAAGAAGCATTGTTTTTCACTGCTATAAAGTGTTATTAAGTAACTCAAAACGGTGAGATAATTTTACATTTTAGCTGTAATGCAGGGCCAGACGAAGGAATTTCTTTTAGGCAGCAATTTGTTTCCAAACAATAACCACCATTTTGATTTTATTGCTCGTTTTCTTTGGTAAAGCAAAATGTTGTACTTACATGTTTTAGAAAAGTGCAAAATATTCCATTCACTTGATTCAGAAAAGTGCAAAATGTTTTATTCTATGTTTTTGAAAAGTCAAAATATTTTTTTTTTACCTATTTTTGAAAACTGCAAAATGTTTCTTTTACTGGATTCAGGAAAGCGCAAAATGTTCTATTACCATGTTTTGATACAAGTGTTCAATTTTTTATTTCTGTTTTATGAAAAATTCAAAATGTTTTATTTGCATGTTTTTGAAAAGTTAAAATGTTCCATTTAAATGTTTTTTTGAAAGTTCAAGCAGCAGGGGCTGCCTGAGCTGGCTGCATAATCCGGCCCTGCACTAATGTAACAATTTGTTGTATGTGTGAGCTACGTTTGATATAATTACATACCCTATGCTTTACCTTAAATTAAAGCTGTAATTATATATGGATATGTATGCGTATACGTATATGCTTTTGTAATTAGATTTTTTTTTAAAGTAAGGATTTGAAAATAATGTGTACAGTCATAAACACGTATGTTTTCATAATTTTTTAATCTTGGTGATTAACAAATATTTTTTTTTATTGTGGAAATTACAGATTGCAGTTCCAGTTGTATGTTGAACTAGAGCGCTTTACATTTTTCAAGCATATTGCCACTGAAATAAAATGAAGACAGCTGGTATCATATTTAAATATCTCCTGATGTACATACTAAATCCATGGAGAAACAATTCATCAACACAAGGACACCATCTCTCGGATTCCAATTTTGAATCAGTTTGGAATTTGTTTTGTCAAATTTCGGAACAGAGTAGTAATTACTAATTAAAGTCATATAGTTATATTTCGATAGTTTTAGATTTTTTGTTATAAGGTATACAAATTTAACAGTTTTTAGATTGCTTCCAAAAACACTGTTTTATTCTAAATCGTACAAAGTATTCGCTTGAGTTTACTATAGCCTCTTGTGAAACCTCTTGTACATTTTATAGATTATGAATTTTGCAATATTTGTGGTGCATCAGTTAGCACTACAGAAAATTAGATTGATCTTTTGCTATACGTAGGAACTGAAACAGTACTATCGTTACAGTTAATTTAAGATTTATAAACACATGATGGAATCCACTACCTAGGTTGAAGTATTTTTGTAGAAGAATTGTGTACATTCATCTGACAAAATATTTGCAATTTTGCAATGTTAGAGTTTCTTAAAATACTTTTGACGCAGGCATGTGACGTGGATTTGTGGGCAGTATTTTCCGGCAAAACAAACAGTCCGTCATGTAAAATGTCACAGGCCTGCTTCTCTGTACGACTAAAGGAGATAATCTCCTGACCGTTCTTGCCAACAAGAGTTGTAGAATGTTTTATAGCAGCTGTAAATCTATCATATGCAAAATATATTTGTTGTAAACAAAAACCCTCCCAGCGTGTATTTTTTTGTAAACATAAAAATCCTAATTGTGATACAAATACCTGGATCAGTAGGAATACATTGAGTAAATTCTAAACAGTAAATACATGTTTGTGTAGTTAGACGGGCTTACTAGATCTCAGTCGAATTTTTTTAATCGGTTTTAAAGTTTGGCTTTTGCTTTCAAAAATAACTTTCAAGGACACATAAACAAAATGAACTTGAGCGCTGCATAGTGCTTAGAGAAAAAATTTATTAGTAAAAACGGCTTTAGGCTCTAGTTTAATGTAGTAACGTCAAATAAAATTGTGCTAACATGGAATACCATTGATTCATGGGAACATCTTCCCGTCTTTATGCGTTAAAAGATAAAAAATAACAATTACTTTCTATGTGTACATGTGATAATAAATTACACGTGAGCTCTACGATGAAGAAAAGGAACTGGTTATAAGAAACATACAAGTAGCCAACCGCGGATCCAGAGGGGGGGGCTAGGGGGCTTTAGACCCCCCCAGAAGGAAATT
>JAQFZE010003418.1:0-12645 GCA_034695245.1 Dicyrtomina saundersi | reverse complement strand
CCCCCCATATCCATTGGAAAGGTGTTTATGCACGGTCCCCAGGTGCTTGAGGGCGTGTTTCGGTTTCGGGTCGCGAGCTGCGACCACCCAGCAGCGGATACGTTTTGCTCCCACCGAGCAGCGAATTTTGTTTTTGAATTTTTGGGCGCGAAGTTAAATTCCAAATTGGGAATACTAGTAAAATGCGATATTTGCATTTGGAAATGTTTTGTTACCTAGTTACCTCATTGTATTGTTTGTCAAGAATCAAATAGAGTCATCTGAGTGTTTAGCTAGAATCCAAATAGGCACAAGAGATAATGGGGCTCAATTTTAACTGGAAGGTTTTTAAAAGTACTCAATTTTCCAATTACATGGTTTTGAAATTTACCAAGTGCTCTATTTATTAGTTTTTCAAAAGTGTTCAATATTCTAATAACATGATTTTGAAATGTGCTCAATATTCCATTTACTAGTTTTTTAAAACTGCAAAATATTCTATTTACAATTTTTTCAAAGTGCAGAATTTTTCATTTACATGTTTTTGGAAATGCGCAAAGTGCTCTATTTAATATTTCTTCAAAATTGCTCAATATTCTATCTACATGGTTTTGAAATTGGCTCAATATTGTATTTACCTACTAGTTTTTCAAAAGTTTATATTCGCCTAATTATTTTTGAAAAGAGATCGTCTATTGATAACTTCATCACCAGAGTCAATGGGTCTAGTTATGCACCGTTAACCGTCCACCCATGTTAACAGGGTTCGAAAAAAACCGCCCAGTTTGAATAAAAACCTGCCCACCGGCTAAAACCGGTTTAAACCGGCTGAAACCAGTTGAAACCGGCTGAAACCAGTTGCAACCGGCTGAAACCTTGTACCCAATATAATTAAGTGCTTAAACAAAAGTTGCAGTGAATTTATGGTGTTGTATTACAGCAAATAGGCTGTGCACTTTACATATTTTATAGGAAAATATTACTTTTATTGGGTTTTTGTTAGAATTAAAAAAAAATGCTAAATTCCTTGACAAAAATAATTTAATCTCAGCCAATTTTTTGCTTAAAAAGACTGAAAAACAGCAGTACTTAAACACAATATATTGTTTTAGTCTTAAGAGAAATGCAAATATATATTTTTTAGTCACTTAAGATTCAATTTTAAGACTTAAATCAGTTTTAGCCGGTAAAAACCGTTTTGCCCCAAAAACTAAAATTTTGGGAAACCGCTTTTAACCGGTTTTAACTGGTTAAAACCGCTTAGTTTTGCCCGGCGATTAAAACCAACCCCGAACCCTGCATGTTAAAGGTAGCCATTTAGGCAATAATTGAGTTGATGACATGAAGGTCACAAGGTCCTGAAAATAAAAACTTTTCGAATGACATCATTTTTGGACGATCCTAGCAAAATATTTCATTTCACTCATCTGAAATCAGTTTTGTGGCCCGAAATTTAAATTTGTGCCCTACAAAATTTTACTAATAAAATTATTGGATATCGTTAGCATGTAGCATAGCTCCTACGATTTTAAAATAGATTTCTTATTTATTTCGTTTTCATGCATATTACAGATTACAGATATGACGGTAGCATATTTTTAAAGGACTTTATAATTTAGCTGGAGGAAGTGAGTTCGACTTCGCTTTTAATAAATCAATAAATCCATCAACTCGGTTGTAGAGCACAGGATAGAGCTTCTCAGGGTCTTCGCAGTTGTATGACAAACTCATAACTCACGTCAAGTAGGCTTCTCCTGTTTCATCTGCACAAATTAGGGGGCCACCGTAACTCGCACTTGCCATATTCGCCCCCACAATCTACATCTCACCTACAAAGGTTGTAAATACACGATGCGTATTATTATGTAGTACACCGTATACGTACCATAAGAAGTACACAACATTGAAGTTTTTGTTTTTTACAAAATAATAATCATGGATTTTGAAAAAGCCGCTGCTGAAGGAGCCCATGCAGGAGAAGGACTCCCCTCAGTTCAAATTCAAGACTGTTCCATCTTTCCCAGGCCCAGGCAGTTTTGAGATACCTTCGGCTGTCTTCAGTCTTCCGTCTTTAGTTATCGAAGTTTATAGAAATTAAAATCCTTGCCACAGTTGGATAGCTCCTGTTCTGCTAAATACTGCACAATAACGCTGATCAGTATAATTATCAATAGAAAATTAAATTTTCTACATTATGACACCATTTTACCTGTACTCAGTGTTTGATATAAATATTTATATATTTATATGTATATGCCATTATACATATAAACATTTAATGAAGAATAACTTTAATTATGAAGTTATAATTGACTGTTACTTTCCGTCCGCGGGACGGGCTGGGTTACTTGTTTCAAATTGTTTCAAAATCTGCAAAGTTTATCACGTTTTTTGTGTTTCTTAACTACGTACCTACAGAGAACATAGGAAGGCCGGACGAAGTAATTGATTTTACTCATTCGTTTGCTTCCATTCAAAAACAACTATTTAGATTTTAATTGTATTGATGGTTTTCTTTGGTCAACCAAAATATTATATTAACATGTTTAAGAAAAGTTCAAAACTTCATATTCATTTTATTTTGAACCGTGCAATATGTTCTATTTACACGTTTTTTGAAAAGTTTGTTAAATTTTAGGTTTGCATGCTTTCAAAACGTGCAAAAAAATTATTTGCATGTTTTTGAAATGTCAAAAAAAATTTATTTCATGTTTTTAAAATGTGCAAAAAAAATAATATTTGCAAGTTTTTGAAATGTGCAAAAAAATTGATTTGCATGTTTTTAAAATGTCTAAAAACATTTATTTACATATTTTTGAAAATTGCAAACGTTCCAATTTTGCATGTTTTTTTTTAAATTCAGGCAGTGGATATAGTTGTCACGGTTCGGTTATTATTGGGCCCCGGAAGATTTATTCCCACCACACTCGGTCCCGATTGGGAGTAACGATGAGGCTAATAATCCTGTTTGCAGTGTAAGTAATTGACTTTCAATGTAATTATATTTTGTACAAAAAAGATTCATGAATATTACAAAATCAGAAAAATAATATTTCGTATTTATTTATAACGTTTAAAATTTTTCTTTCAATCCTCATTATCATTAGAACGAGAAGGGAGGCCCGGTCATTTGCAACGATGAAACGGGAGAAGCCTACTTGACTGGAGTTATGAGTTTGTCATACAATTGCGAGGACCCTGAGAAGCTTTGGCCCGTGCTGTACACCAGAGTGGATGGATTTCTTGATTTTATTAAAAGCGAAATTGAACTCATTTCCTTCAAGCTAAATTAAAAAATCCTACAAAAATATCCTGTCATCATATGATTATCTATTATACGCAAAAAAAATTAAATGAATAATTATTGTTATCTCAAATCTATACTATGCTGTATCGTAAATATATATCCAATCATTTTTAATTATGAATTTGTGTAAGGTATAAACTTGTGTGCTAATTTGATTGTATTAAATGCAATATTAAATTGTTTCAAATTCTGCAGAGTTCATTACGATTTTTTTAAAAATCTATATAACTAGTTATGTACCGACGTAGAACATAGGAGGGCCGGACGAAGTAATTGGTTGTATGGATTAATTTGCTCACATACATAAAAAACTATTTAGATTTTTATTTTATTGATAGTTTACTTTGGTCAACCAAAATGTTATACTTACTTGGTTTAGAAAAGTTTAGATCGTCCTATATTCATTTGATTCTGAAAAGTGCAAAATATTCTATTTACTTACACGTTTATGGACTAATTTGTTAAATTTTGTATTTGCATGTTTTTGAAAAATTAAAATGTTCTATTTTGTAACATATTTTTGAAAATTTTAAATTTTCCATTTACATGTATTTTTTTTAAATTCAGGCAGCGTAGGCTGCCTGCGCTGGCCATTATTGATTTTTGCTAACTTTAATTTTCTATTCTAATTCATACTCCCAAAAATACTGTGTGCAGGATGCATGGTACCTGTGTTATGCATGGTAGTCATAGCAACCGTTTGTTTATGCTACAAGCAATGCAATTTAAATTTTGTAATAATATTATGATTTTTTTGTGTATGAAATTGTAGTAATACTTACGAGGGAACGTTCAGAAGTGATCACGCCAAATCGACTTCATATATTTTTTTTTTAAAAGAGCATGTGAAAAAACCAGATTTGCTTAAGAACATGATGCCAATCTGCATTTTGACTCGCTAAGACGGATTTTTGAAAGTGTAAATTTGCTACTGGTAACTAAACGGGCGCCGTATTTAGTGGACCAGAAAATGAATTTTTAATTCGTTAGCACCCTGTAGCTGTAGCTCCTACAATTTTCCGATTTATAAAAACAGTGTAGTTTTTTGTTTCCCAAAACAGTATCTACAAAGTAATTTCTGAGTTTTTGAAAATTCAAAAGAAATTTGTTTTTCAGAAAATGAGGTAATTGTCTTGGTCCTGTGGGTGATACGAATTTACAAGGACCAAAACAAACACGTCATTTTCAGAAAAAAAATTCTTTTGCTACAACAAATTCAGGTTTTGAATTTTAACCTGCATAGAATATTTTGCACTTTTCAAAGAGTCCAACTGTAAATGACAATTTTAGGGACGAAAAATGTTTAGATTTAAATTCAAAATCTGATTTGGATTTTGAAAAATTTAATGCCGTACCAAATTAAAGTCAGCAAAATCCTTTTGTACTTCTTATCGTTAGACGATTAAATTCTGAAGAATTGCAAAATTTGTCTGTGTCAGAAAAAATCATTAGTTCCAAGCATTCAGTGCCAGCAGAATCCTGTGTTTTATCAAACCAACATCGTTGCTGTCGTTACATCTGTGTCCCATGCAATATGAAATTTTACAACCGGGGAAGTCTATTAGGACATAATTCAAGACGTCATCTAAAAAAAGAAGAAAATTTCCAACCGAAGATATCCAAGCACTGTCCAAAGAAATTTCTATGCGAATCTGACCTACGCCTACAACGTCATGCTATGCGGACAGCAGGACCTATAAAATTTCCAAAACCACATTGCTCAAAAACTTTTAAAACTACTATCAATTTTCGTCGACATATTACTGTAGTGCACAGTGAGTCAAGACCTTTTAAATGCTTACATATAAACTGTGGTAAAAGTTTTAAAGAGAAATCTAAACTTCAAAAGCATCTACTCACGCACTCGGGGATCGAACCCTTTAAGTGTCCCTTTCCAAGCTGCACTAAAACCTTTACCAGTGAAAACAGTATTCCTGTTCATGTGAGAATACACTCATGTCTTCGACCATTTAAATGCCCAAAACAAGATTGTGAAAAACCATTTAAATTCAAACATCATGTTGCAGACCACCTTACTTCACACTCAGATATCAAGTATTTTCAGTGTCCTGAGTCAAACT
Organism: Dicyrtomina saundersi; assembly: GCA_034695245.1. Lineage (NCBI taxonomy): Eukaryota > Metazoa > Arthropoda > Collembola > Symphypleona > Dicyrtomidae > Dicyrtomina > Dicyrtomina saundersi. The sequence continues at coordinate 7,278 of JAQFZE010003418.1, read as the reverse complement.
GTCAAAAAGCATACAAACACAAGAGTGCCCTTCGTGAACATGTGAGAAAAGTGCACGCTAACCTTCGCACATTTAAGTGCCCAGAAAAAAAGTGCGGAGAAAACTTTATTAAAAAGGTATAATTCTCTTGGGTAGCACGAAATAACACACATAAGAGCAAGTGTCCGCAAATTAACGGTGAAAAACGCTTTAAAAATAAAATTTAAATTGTATGGCATATAATTATATACTTGTAAATAAATAAAAGGAAATAAAATTTATTCAATTTGCACCCTGTGGTTTTTTGGTAAAAAAAAAGCTTTTAAATTGTTTTTTCAATTAATACACTGTGTAAGTAACGAGTCGTCTATTCGTAGTAGTAGTAGTAGGAGTATTAGTAGTAGTAGTATTTTTGTGCTGAACCTTGATGTGATAATTTAACTGGCTGGGGCATGCAAATTTTCTAGAGCAGTTGGGCTCCGCACAGTTGTTACGATACTTGTGACTTTTAAAGTAAGCTTTCATGTAGGATTTAATCTTAAATTTTCTACTGAAATTCGGAGGTGGACAATGGAATATCTCAATTTTATAGTGAAGATATATTTCAAGATAGTGAAGGACTTAAAGAGGGATTGAGCCTAGTTTCTTTATTAACTATTAATTTAGTGGGAAAATTATGTATTTGTAAATATTTGTTTTAAAGTATTTTCTGCACTGGCTAAATTTTTTGTTAAGGAAGATGACGACAAATTTAAAGAAGGATTTGTTAAAGGAACTTTTATAGGAAAATCAAAGGAACTAATGTGAATATGATTTGTTTCTTAAAAACTTGGGTCGCAACTTAAATCAGAAAAGGAGCCGCGACGTTGGGGGTCAGCGTCAGTGTCCGGGTCATTATAACTGTGTAATTTTTTATTGTCAAGATCAGCCACTTCATCACCTCTAGAAAAGCTGGATTCTTTGCTGAGGAATTTTTCTATGCTTTTGGTATTTTTTTTAAAACATAACTGTCTTCACATCGTTTTGATTTAAATCATCGCTGTTGTCACTGTTACTATCACCATTGCTGCGGTGGAATTCTACTGGTTCAGATGTAACAATATTTGCGACAAGGCCACTCCCGTAATTCTCAGCATATTTTTCAAACTTCAATTTTACTTTCACTTTCAATTCATTGCCTTCAAAGGGCTGTACGTTGTCCAAAGCTTCGGTTGTAAATTCATGTTTAATGGGCGTGTTACTGATTTTTAAAACGTTCCATTACCTAAGCGTGGGAGACCAAAACAAGTCATTCGACGCCCTCTAATTAGGCAATGAGGTTACTTTATGTATTTAACTATTAATTTTATTTTAATTATTAATTATTGAACTTTTGTTAACCCACTCCTCGCCACTCTGCTTTGGATTTGATTTGCAAATTATTTGATGGTGATTTCGTGTCGTATTCGTTGCAAACTGCTTCTTGCAAAACCCACACGCACTTGAAGTTTCTTTTGTGTGTGTTCGGATATGCTGATAGAGTCCTGTTTTTGTGAAGAACAATTTAAGGCACAATTTACACTCGAAGTTTTTAATTTTATTTGGATTGTGTCGTCTTTTTACGTGTTTCTTTAAGATGCTTGCTGAAGGTCCACCGTAGTCACACTTGTCACACTTGTATGGCCTCTCTTGTGTGTGGCACCACCTTATGTGAACTGTGAGGGAACTTTTAATTAGAAATGTTTTGCTACATAATTTGCACTGAAACTGCTTTTGGCTCTCAACCCAAACGGGGTCATTCGTCTTGGGATTTCGAGTACAAATGATTTCATGGCGATTCCTATTATCGTTCCTTATAAATTCTTTTTTGCAGAATTGACACGAAAATGGTTTTTCCTTTGTGTGGACCGATAGATGAGCGCGTAATCCAGGTAATACGAAGAAGCTCTTACTGCAGAGTTGACAAGGGTAAATTCGTTTTCTACTTTCCGGGTTATTGTTGTGCTTTGCTATTGTATGATACTGAAGAATGCTTTTCGTGTTTGCTCCGTAGCTGCATTTGTCACATTTAAATCGCTTATGAGCCGAGTGTGTCCACAAGTGTCTACTTAAGTGAGATTTGTTTGAATATAGACACAGGTGACACTTAAAACGTTTAGTCTTGTTTTTTTCATAGTTAACGTCGTCTTTGGTACTTACATCAAGAGGAGGACATACAATTATTGAAGCTTTCTGTCCTGTTGTACTGTTCACGTTCGCTCGTAATTTTAAAACTTTAATCTGAACGTCTTTTTTTATTTGAAATTTTCGAAGAAGTTCCCTGTCTTTGTGGTCTAACAAATATTTCACACGCTTCATTGTAACATCATGAATTAATAATCACTGCCTATATTGACAATTAAATACTAATAATTAATAAATAAAAACAAATTATTCATTACCTAACTGTCGTTTGCTAAAGTTTTAGAATTAAATTAATTAAAATGTTACATAATATGTAATATAAGGCCCAAATATCCTAATTCCTAATTATGCTTTTAACTTTTACAATAAGTCAGTCTTGGAGATTTATAATTAGGTAACACAAATAGGTTTACACACAAAAATGTTTTTACACCAGTACTAATAGCATAATAGCATTATTAGGTTCAGGTTTCAGGTGCCATGTAGCTTCTTTACAAGTCTCGGGCTTCTATTTGGAGCTTTACGGTAATTAGTCATCCACAACTGAGGCTCCACAATAAAAATAAATACAGCAGTGAGCACAAAAGAGACTTGGAATGTGCATAATTATTCAGTGATTCACTACCCACTTTACATAACTGGTTCAACAAGCTTAAAGTTGAAAGCTGCTGTAGAAAGTTATTGAATTTGAGTTGAGTACTTAACAAGCTTAACTACTAAATCTTTGTAATACATAAATGTAATCAAATAGCTATTTAATTATCTACCTGCATTATTTATGATTTGAGTCTTGAGGTCTATGCAAAGTTTTTGCAATTTGTAGTTTAGTTACTTATTTAATTAGTTCGGAATGTTGGTATTGATATTTTACAGTACAGGAGAAGAATTATATTTGAGCAGATTTAGAATTTAAAGGGTCGCGCCATTTCCTCAGATTGGCACCTACATCTACATCTTATTCTGTATTGACTTTTATATTTTTTTTTAATACTTAATTACTTAATACTTTTACTTTTACTTAATTTATTGTTAATTACCCATCAACCTAATTACTTCCGATTGACACATTTTCAGCTACATTGATAATATATGAGAGTAAATGTCAAACAATGAACATTTGTATGCATAAATAAATATAATTTTTTGTAATTACTTTACTTACAGGGGATACATTTAAAGACCATGCCATACAAGAACTATAATAACATAACTACAAAAATGCAAACTTTGAAATGAAATTAATATACAATCTATATATACTATTAAATTTGTTTAAACTTGAAAGGTACAATCATATAGTATTACAAGTCATTCCGCGATGTCGTTCCAAACATTGTTGTGTATATTTCTTAAATTATACTTTTTTAAATTACAAGAACGTTAACCCTAATATTTGACATCAAAAAACTAGTTAATAATGTTATTTGTTTCAACTTGAATCCTCAAATGTTTTTTTAATCTCCCGACTGTTGTCAGTTGATGCCGATGCTTATATTTGTTTAAAAAAATTAGTAATTGATTTTTGCCTGCTAGTTAACCAACTTCTCGTCACTTTGTTTCAGATTTTATTTGTAAATTATTTGATGTTGATTTCGATTTCTGACTCGAACAAACTTCTTTTTGCAAAACCCACACTCACACTAAATTTTTTTCGTGTGTCTTTGGATATGCTCATTTTCGTGAAAAAAACTTTTACGCACAATGCGCACGCAAAGTTTTTAATTTTATTTGGATTGTGTCTTCTATCCAAGTGATTCTTTAAGTCGCTCGCTGAAGCTGCAGCATAGTCACAGTAGTTACATTTGTAAGGTCTTTCCTGTGTAAGACACCTTATGTGAACGGTGAGGTCACTTTTAGTTAGGAATGTTTTGCCACATAATTTGCACTCAAACCGCTTTTGGTTCTCAACCCAAACGGGGTCATTCGTCTTGGGATTTAGAGTACACATGATTTCATGGTTATTCTTACAATGGTTCGTTGTAAATTCTTTTCTGCAAAATTGACACGAAAATGGTTTTTCTTTTGTGTGGACCGATAAATGAACGCGCAGTGCAGGTAATCTAAAGAAGCTCATACTGCAGAGTTGACACGGGTAATTTCGTTTTCTACTTTCCGGGTTTTTGCTGTGCTTTGCTATTGCATGACACTGGAGATCGCTGTTCGTATTTGCTCCGTAGCTGCACTTGTCACATTTAAATCGCTTATGAGCCGAGTGTGTCCACGAATGCCGCTTCAAGTTAGGTTTGTGTGTACTTGAATATGGACACACGAGACAATTGAAACGTTTTTTCTCGTTTTTTCACAGTTAACGTGGTCTATGCTTCTGCGTTCTTGGGTATTTACATCAAAAGAAGGACAGACAATTATTGAAGCTGTCTGTTCTGTTGTAATACTGTTCACGTTTGCTCGTAATTTTAAAACTTTAATCTGAACGTCTATGATTATTTGAAATTTTCGAAGGAGTTCTCCGTCTTTGTGGTCTAACAAATATTTCACACGCCTATTCATTGTAACATCATGAACTAATATTCACTGCCTATATTGACAATTGAATAATAATAATTAATGAATAACAACAATTAATTATGCATTATTTAAGTGTCGTTTGCTAAAATGTTAGAATTAAATTAATGAAAATGTTACATAATATATAATGCCCAAATATCTTAATTCCTAAAATTGATTTTACCTTTTACAATGAGTCAGTCTTGGAGATTTATAAATAGGCAATGGCGTAGGGTGACGGGGGTAATTGTCGCTGGCTGATTAAATTCGTATTAGTTGACAACTTTTGAAACTCAAAGTTAGAGAATTGGGGGATAAAATGCCGAATTTTACAAACAGATATATTTTTTACAGATGAACTCATACCATTGAATTTTATTAGGTTCAGGGACTTCAGGCCGTTCGTTCAGGTTTTAGGTTTAGCTAAGCTAATTTAGCTTCAAGGAAATTGTGATTTGAAGGGTCGCGCTATTTTCTTAAATTGGCAGCTAGATCTATATCTTGCGAAGTTGCATTGATTTAATGATTTGTTTATTTTTTATTTTTAATACTTTAATAAAAACTTTAATACTGTGTACTTTTACCTAATCTAATCAGTTTAATTTAATCTCAATTACCCTGCAACTTTAACTGTAAGAATTTTAATTTTTTCATTTATTTTTTCAGTAATTTCATTTACTTCTAACTGAAACAATTTCAGCAGCAAAGATAATGTATGAGAGTAAATGATAAACAATGAACATTTTTTATTTTTATGGAAAAACAAAATCTTTTTGTAATTACTTTACTTACAAGGTATGCATATCGTCTGTGAAAAACCAAAATGACCCATATCCATTTGCAGCTAAAAACAATATCCACTATCTAACTATCTACAAAAATATTGAAAATTGTCTTGAAAGCATTTGAATAAAATATTTTGCACTCTTCAAAATTATGTAAATAGAACATTTTACGCTTTTCAAAAACATGTAACTAGAACATTTTACACTTTTTAAAAACTTGTAAATAGAAAGTTTACACTTTTCAAAAACCTGTAAATAGAACATTTTACACTTTTCAAAAACATGTAAATACAACATTTTACCCTTTTCAAAAACATGTAAGTAGAAAATTTTACGCTTTTCAAAAACAAATAAATAAACTATTTTACGATTTTCAAAAACATGTAAATAGAACATTTTACGATTTTCAAAAACATGTAAATATAACATTTTAGTACGCTTTCCAAAAACATGTAAATAGAAAATTTTAGTACGCTTTCCAAAAACATGTAAATAGAAAAATTTAGTACGCTTTCCAAAAACATGTAAATAGAAAAATTTAGTACGCTTTCCAAAAACATGTAAGTAAATGTGACATTTTACTTTATTTAAAATCATAAAAATAGAACATTTTATGTGTTTCAAAAACTCTTAATAAATACTATTTTATGCATGTTTCTCATTTAGTTTTTATGACAGCTCATTTTTATTCTAGCTAAATTTGGATATGGGTCATTTTGGTTCTTCACAGACGATATGTAAAAGGAACGTGCAGATTAAATGAAAAACTACAGTAATATTTACTGACCATGCCATACAAGAACTATAATAACAATAACATTACTGCAAAAGTGCAAACTTGAAATGAAATAAATTCACATGGTACAATCATACATAATACATAGTAAATTATTACAAGTCATTCCGCGATGTCGTTCCAAATATTGTTCTGTTTATTTATTAAATTCTTCTTTTTTAAATTACAAGAATATATTAACCCTATTATTTAACATCCTACGCACGAGATCATAGCAGTTTAAAACAATTTTAATACATAGATTATATGTAGGTCGTTTTAAAAACTAGTAATTATTGACATTTCTTTCAACTTAAATCCTCAAATGTTTTTTAACTAACTTCGTCAGTTGATGCATATTATGATATTCGTACAAGTTTTACTTTTTTTTTGTCTGCTAGTTAACCAACTCCTCGTCAGTTTGCTTCGGCTTTGATTTGCAATTTATTTGATGTTGATTTTGTTTGCTGACTTGAAGAAACTGCTTTTTGCAAAACCCACACGCACACGAAAATTCTTTTGTGTGTATTTTGATATGGGTATACAGTTCTTTTTCCGTGAAAAAAACTTTTAGGCACAATTTACACGGAAAGTTTTTAATTTTGTTTGGATTATGTCTTCTATCCACGTGATTCTTTAAGTTACTCGCTGAAGCTGCAGTGTAGTCACAATGGTTACATTTGTAAGGTCTCTCCTGTGTATGACGCCGTATGTGAACAGTCAGTTCATCTTTACGTGACATTTTTTTACAACACAATTTGCACTGGAACCGTTTTTGGCTCTCCACCCAAACGGGGTCTCTCCTCCTCGGATTCTGGTTACAAATTGTTTCATGGCGATTCTTGTGTTCGTTTCTTGTCAATTCTTTATAGCAAAATTGACACGAAAACGGTTTTTCTTTCGTGTGGACAGACAAATGACTGCGCAGTGATGAAATTTTGAAGAAGCATTTGCTACAGAGTTGACAAGGGTAATTTCGTTTTCTACTTTGCGGGTTTTTAGATGCTGAGCTTTAGCTCATAAGCATCTATTGGAATGGTCATGTCCGTCTGTCTGTCTGTCTGTCTGTCC
>JAQFZE010003417.1:0-12646 GCA_034695245.1 Dicyrtomina saundersi | reverse complement strand
AGTTTTTACTCTCAACATTCAAAATAGATATGTATATTACATATAGTGGAAATATTATTCCGTTCTCTTCATATATTACACATTATTAGCACGATTATTCTTCATGGTAAAGAATAGCGATGGAAATGACGAGTCTTTTCATTGCAAATCTTCAAAGAAAGATACAAATTTGCCTTAGTAATAATTTGTGATCTAAGTGGGTTCGTTTTGAATTTGCACAATTTGACTTTGACTTTATCCGATTTTCCGTTTTGATTACTTTTATTTTGGGTCACAAGTGAACCACTCAGGGTGGTGCGCGTCGATTTAAAAACTAGTGTCCACAGTTAATTGATGGACTCGAGTTTACTACATCCCTAGAACAGTTCAGTCGCAAATTGCGCTGTATGTCCACAGCTACCCGCACAAGCTGAAAAATTCAATTTTTTGTAAACTTTGCCGCCCTGCAGATTCTACAATTGGTATGCGATTTTTAAAAAACTTGAGGTTTTTTGACCTTAAAGCTTTGTTAAAAGTTTTAATGTGTTTTAAAAAAAAATAAAACAAAAACCTCAAATAAAAAAGGTCAAATATGATGGAGGCTAGGCTGCCTCTGAATGTGTGGTTGTCCGGAGATAATTTTGTAATTCCATTGTACTAAGTAAGAGTGAACTCACAAGAACTTTCACAAAATTTATTTTCTACCTCATGACCGACTTAGTTGAAAGGTTGACGACAATATTTGTATTATATAGCTTAAGCCTCTAGATAGAATAGAAACTAAATGTATATTTTTATTTACTGAACTTTCTATTCCCTTGACAATTTTGAAATTTATTTCAGCACTTATTTACATTAAATCATTGTGTTACTTCCGAACACTGTTTAGGTTTCTCATGCTAGAAAGTTGCTAGTTAAGTTATTTATTTTACAAATAATTCTCAAATATTGAATCTATAACCCATCAAAGTGCAATCACTAGGTAGTTATTAAAAAATTATTATCTAAAAATGAAGCGTGTGAAATGCTTGTTAGACCAAAGGGACAGAGAACTCCTTCGAAGATTTCAAATAAACAAAGAAGTTCAGATCAAACTTTTTAAATTACAAGCAAACGTGAACAATACAACCACGCAGAAAGTTTCATTAATTTTACCCTCTAATTGCAATGTAAATACTTACGAATTCAGAAGCAACCACGCGAACTATCGAAAAACAGAAAAATCAGAAATTTTTTTCAAGTGTCACCTGTGTCCGTATTCAAGTGCATTAAATTATAGAATGAAGCATCACATGTGGACACATTCGGGTTATAAACACTTTAAATGTGACAAATGCAGCTACGGAACAAACCGCAAAATTAGTCTCGAGTATCATACAAACTCAAAGCACAACAAAAACCCTGAAAGAAGAAAACGAAATTACCCATGTCAACTTTGCAGCAAATGTTTTCTGACAAGTTCAGCATTGCACGTTCATTTGGCAGTCCACACGAAGGGCAAACCATTTTCGTGTCAATTTTGCAGCACCTTGTTTGCAGCAAAGGGAAATAAAAATTGTCACGAAATCACTTGTTATCAAAATCCGAAGGGGAGTGACCCCGTTTGGCTTGAGAGCCGAAAACGATTCCAATGCAAATTATGTGGTAAAAAAATTTTAACTAAAAGTCAGCTGACACTTCACGTCAAAAGGCAACACACACAGGAAAAATCATACAAATGTGACCGGTGTGACTATGCTGGACCTTTAGCAAGCACTTTAAAGATTCATTTGGAAAGAAGACATAATCCAAACAAAATTAAAAACTTTGTGTGTGAATTGTGTCACAAAAGGTTCTTCTCGAAACAGGATCTCTATGGGCACATCCGAACTCACACAAAAGAAACGTTAAGTGCCTGCGAGTTTTGCAAAAAGAAGTTTGTTCATTCGGGAAATCGAAATCGCCATCAAATAACTTGCAAAGTAAACCCAAAGCAGAGGGACGAGGAGTGGGTGAAAAAACAAAAAAAGTTCAAGTGCGAAATGTGTGAATATGCATCAACAGAAAAAACTCCGTTACAAAAGCATGTTAAGATTCATGTGCAAGCAAATCAATAAAAGTTGTTTTCAAAAACGACATAATAGTAATTATTAGCTATAAACTGAAGCTGAAACTGATATAGCTCGATATGTTTGTGTGTGTCAGGCTAGTTATTATTGGGTTAGTATTAGTATGCTTGTAATTTATAACAAAAATACTTATTTCTCTCCAGTTTTTAAAGATATAAATATACACATTTTTGCGTGAAAGTTAAATGATGAGTTTCTCTGCAAAACTGGGTATGTTCATCAAAGTAAATTTTACAGGAACAGCGAATAATTAATACACGGTGACATATTTAGTTTTTCAACTCAATTCTTTTCCACAGGTACTGTACTTAACGAAGCGTAATTAAAAGTAGTTTCCTAATTCTAGACGGCCTCTTGAATTTGTTAGAAAATTTTCAAAAATGTAAAGTGTACTTATCCTGCTTCGCCAAAAAGCAATAACTCCACATGGAGCGTGGAAAGTCCGTGACATGAAACTTTAATCGTTTTCAGTGAAACCAAACTATTTTCAACTTTTAAAATTTTTCTTGCATTAAAAACATTCACACACTAAAATATCTTCTGCAAACTACGAAAACACTGAAAAACCAAATTTACATCAGAATTGCATGAGTTAGGGAGCCCTATCTTATTTTGCCAAAAACTATTTAATGGACCATTCCTGTTTTGCCAAAAAATGAAATTTGGGCTATTTTTGAAAGTTAGTTTGGTTGAACGCTGATCTTTACTGTTCAATGCAGTAACGTATCTAGTTGTAAACAACAAGTAACACAAATATTCACGTTTTTAAAAAAAAATGAACTTATTCTGTTTTGCCAAAAAAAACTCTTTAAATGTAAGATATAAGTGCGGAAAGAATATTTATAATTAATTATATAGAAATAATAACAAAAACCACGAGATTACTAATACAGGCTATTTAACATTAGCTTATGAGCCCATGCATGGTTCTGAATGCGTTTTTTGCCATCTAGGAATTAATTACTTGTACCTGCTCAATTTCCTAAATGTCAAGGAAAAGGGAGGGGCTAGTACAAATGTAATTATTCTTCTTCTCCACCTCGTCGGTCTTCATTTTTTAGGTCAGCAGCTCCAAACACCTTCAGCACTTACTCCACTCGAGGTGTTCCACACTGTCAACTTCCTACTGCATCCGTGCACTTGGTTAACATAGTAGATTTAGTAAAAAAAACTTTCGGCCCCTGTGGCCCTTGTGTGAACGATGGACCTACTATATTTAAACAAAATAAAACTTGGCTATTTACTATTACATTCAAATTACGATTTTACGATTTGTAAAACACTGTGCAAGGGTGATAAACGCTAGTCGTTCTAATGACAATAGTAATTACTAATTAACAACAATACTAACTAGCTAGTAACACAAACAAGATACCGCGCAAAATGGAAGAGGAGATGAAGTTGTGTCGTACATTTGGAATCAAAAGTCAAGTGAAAATTATTCTCATCAGATTGTGTGTCTCACAAAAAAAAAAGGAAATTCATAACCCAATATTGAAGTTAGAAGTCGACGGCGGTGCTTCAAAATCCAAACTCACTAAATTGCATTCCCGCGGTAAAAGCCTGAAGTGCACATTTTGTACATTTACTGGAGCAAATATGTCAGAACTAAAAATGCATTTTAGAACCCATCCGGGTAATAAGCCTTTCCAATGCACCTTTCCTCAGTGTACTAAGAGCTACTCTTTCAGAAATCTCCTTCGTGAACACATTAAAACACATACAGCTCCACATTCTTTCAGATGCAAATACTGCGACTTTCGAACAAGTTGGACAGCAAATTTGTGGCGACACATTCGCGTGGTTCATGAGAAGAAACCACCAGAGAAGAAAATTCTATGCCCATTTTGCCCCAAAAAGTGGGTTTCCCAAATAGGACTCAATGCTCACATATGGATTCACACAGGGGAGAAACCACATTTCTGCAAGTTTTGCAAAAAAGGATTCTCGCACCCAAAAAACAAAAATATGCACGAATTAAAGTGTAAGCAACGCTTGTGTTCAACCGGAACAGATGAATATTGGACTGAAAAACAGAAGCTGAAATGTGGATTTTGTGATTTTGAAACCACGTCACCCAGTGCCTTAGGGCAGCATAGTAGAGTTCACAGTAAAGACAAGCCTCAAAAGTGTACGATATAAACATTTAGCACTAACTATGCTGGCAATTTAAATGCTCACATGATGGGCCACACTGGGAACAAACGCTACAAGTGTCCGCACTGTGACATACACGTTGCATATAAATGTCACTTGCGAAACCATATTGCAGTGAATCATAACAAAGATCGAACAAAAGATTTCAGCTGCAACTTCTGCCAAAAATCGTTCTATTCTAAACGTGAGCGCAATAGCCACCTATCAACTCATACAGGCGAGAAAGCCTACACATGCAAGCAGTGTGACTATGAAACTCCATATCCTAGTAACCTGCGTCGCCATAAGCGCAGTCACGATGGAGTAAAGCCTCATCGTTGTCTAGATTGCAGCTACAGATCCGTTTCCAGCGATCATCTCAAACGCCACCGTGGAATTTGCAAAGCTAATGGCGACTAAGACAGAACCATCGTTGTTAGATTAAGTGACTAGACGTTTTCTCTCTCGTTACAGAGTATCCTGCTCTCACAGCCTGATTAAACTTACTTAGCTATTTTGAACTAATTTCATAGCTTAAGTATTTTTTAAAAAACTATTATATTACAAAATTAGACTTTGAATCATAAGGTATTGACATGCCGCTACGATGACGTTTCATATTTTAATTCAAAACAACAATCCAAAATAAAGTTACTAACAATTACATACGGGTGGTCTCCCTTATTTTATTACATCACAATAATTTTAATAAATTATAGTAATTATGGCTTTGGTAATAATAATTACCGTAGCTGACAGACTAAACACGAAATCACTAACTAAAATTTAAAGCTATGCAGACACGTCGCACATTTGAGACTTGGACCTAAGTTGGGCCTAGAATTAAGGTTTCTCGAGTAAATTAAAATGACGTGCCCAAATTCAAAAATCATAGAACTACTTACGATAAGTATAATTATGGTTATAGTGGGTATAATAAGCGGTGTCGTGGTCACATTCTTATAATGGTATAACTATTTATGTAGTAGGTAGTTTCTTTCGTTGTCAAGTTTAGAGTGGCTCAAGGGTTAGAGATTGGAGTTGTTCAGAAACGTAATTATTCAATTAATTAATTGTATATTTGTTATAGTTATTTTAATTCAAATTATATTACAGTAATTAAATGATAGACATACACATAGAACCTTGGAATATTCTTTTTTTAAATTAAACTTACATACTTAGTTTCCTTATTTTGTTTTATTTTTAAATTGTTAATCATAATAATTAAGTTTCTCTAATATTTAGTATTTTTTATAAATAATTTACATAGATCAAGTTAAATTTATTATACTTTGTTATTTTACATGCGTATACGTGTAATTATATCAAGATAATACACACGTTTAATCGGCTGCATAATAAACTAGTAAAACTAACCGTAGTAGCAATATGTTTCACGCAATGCTGTGGTTACTAATCGGCAAACACATCGGTTTTGCCTTTTGCATAAGTGCAATCATATTATTGTCATAGTGTGAACAAACACTTGTAATAAATTTGCAGTAATAATTAATAATTACAGTTTAACTATCTTCTTATTTAACGCAATGCAATTGCATTCACTACATTTGGTGAGTGAAAATAATTGCAGCTATAGCAAAGGAAAGACAAAGAATAATTATCAACATAAATATTATAGTCTTCAAAAACACTATGTAATTGTAATTACTAATTGTAAACGTGAGCTGGCCAACAATAGCAATGAATCCGCAGCAATAAATTCACAAACTAAATTGTTTGCTACTTTCAGGTAGTCAAACTTGCATTCTTATATCCCAATGTTTTCGTGTTTTTCAACCACCATAGTCGTATAATTACCCTTACCCCCATGCCCCTCTGTCACTATTGACCTTTTTCTGTTTAGAAAATAATTTTTTTAAAATTTTATTAGACTATGCTTGTGCGACAATAAACTTTAATGAACATTAATATGACTCGGAGCAAAGGTTAATAAATAGAAGTTTGTAAACCGTAAAAGTGCATTAAACACATTTAAGAATTTGGTGTCTTGAAAAACGAATAAATGGAAATACATAAACATAGATAATATAGAAGAAAAACAAGGGTTCAATTAGTATCCCATGACCCTTGGGTTGAATTTTGGGATAGGAAGCAGGTAATAAAAAAAATGTGTTTATGACCGTTTATGAAAGTTGTCACGGAATGGGTGAATGGGTTTTCTTGGGTGCTCATTAAAATTTGCTTTTACAAATAGCTCTTCATACGATTGTTATGCTGATAAAGGGGGTTCACAGGGTCTTAGAATTGTATTAATTTCGATAACATCGTTTTAGAGCGACCCCTTACTTACACAATAAATAAATACGAACCTCACAAGGGTTCTTTTAGACAGGGCGTAACTGCACTGTTGATGTTATACCAAGCTCAAACATTATTTGGCTCAGGATTAAAACCTTTAGTGCAGCCCACGTAAACTTATTTAATCACTTTCTTGTTTGGTAATTACTTCATCGAAATAACTCAGAAAATCAATCACGCTTTTTTATAGCGAGAAAACAGTTTTAAATTGCACGATAGACACGTGCATTTTTGAAATTTCACAACACAATATTTTCTTTAGTAGCCTTTTACCTCTTTTGGCAGGAAAAGAACACAAGAGTTTATAAGCCTCTTTACGTTTACTTAGCGCTATACGAAAATTCTAAAGAACCCAGCAGATAATTAAAAATAATAATATAATTATTTTAAGATTATATTTAAATAAATAATTTTACCTATTACAGCAAATGCGGCTTTAAAAAGGTGCAAACAACAGTTACCGGAAGTTTTTCCTTAGGCCAATAGAACAGCATTATAATCCGTCGTCCTGTGAAACATTTTGTTTTTGAATTAAGCTTTGATAAAACTATTAAAGCAAAAATTGATTAACAATTAACATCATTGTAGTGCATTGACAATTTCAATGAGACTAAAAGTAAAACAGGTGTTTGAAAATTCGCAAACGAAACTTGGAGTTTCATTTTATCCCTAAACCATAGTTACTGGTTGATCATTTCAAAATGGGCACCAATAAAGAGCAGCTGCAGATCCATGGGATCAGACAACATATTAAAATTGTGTTAGAAGGCGTTAGACCCTCCGTTTTCAACCACCAGACATTTGTTTGCGTTTTTGAAAATTGCCAATTCTACGGCGCAAAACATCAGCTCAAGATGCACATGCTGATTCATAGAGATACAAAAGCAGGTAATTCCGTGATACCAGTTGATGACATATTGTGTGGGAAGCGTATGTGTGGCAGAGTTAATTTAACTCAAGACGCCATCCCGTGTAGCACAGAAACAGTTTTAAGAAAATCCAGAAGAAAATACATTTGTCAAATCTGTTGTTCTTTATTTCGCACAGCTTTTATGCTAAAAAGTCATATGAATGTTCACTCAGAAGAAATACTAATCAAATGTAATTTTTGCAACTATTCTACAAAGAAAAATAGTAATTTAAAAGAACACATAAAAATTCACGCCGGTCCTAAATCACGCAAGTGCAATTTATGTGATTACTCATGTATTCGGGGAGGTGACCTTTTGAAGCATATTCGCACTCACACAGGAGAAAAACCGTTTTCGTGCTCTGCATGCAACTTCAGTGCTGCTTGTAGTTCAAGCATAACTAGACACATGCGAAATCACGCAACAGATAAGCCATACGCATGTTTAATGTGCGACTACAAAACTAAGCATAGCGACAGTTTAAGAAGACATGTTCAAGTTTTACACGAGAGCCATCAGCGTAACTTTAAGTGGTCACTTTGCCCAAAAATTTTTTTCAGAAAATACCTAATGCAGTCGCATATTATGACCCACACTAAAGAAAAACCTTATAATTGTGATTTCTGCCAACGACCATTTTCTGAAGGTAGTACAAGAACAATGCACAAAAAAATATGTAGAATGCGTCCAGATGGAAAACAAATTAAACCATATAAGTGTGAGCACTGTGCTCACCCATATTCAAAACAAACTGATAAACAAAATCATGAAAGAAGTTGCAAACAACGTCCAGACGGATTGGTTATCAAACCATTTAAATGTCAATTCTGTACATTAAAGTTTACTACAAAACTAAACAAATCACGCCATGAGAAAAGGTGTAGTGTAATTCACATATAAAGTCGAATAAAGTGATAATTTAAATTCTAGTAACTTAAATTAACTTGAAGTGCAAAATTTACATCAAAATACAATTTAAATTTAAATTACAATTTACATTTTCATCGAAATAAAGTTCATTTAAAGTGAAGCTGAATCACTAAATAGTCGTAAGACATAATTAATGTTTGAATGTGCCCTGAAGAGTGTTATGTAATACAAAATGTACAACTACCACAACTCAAATATTTAATATTATCATGAGATGGTGATAATTAGGGAAATACAACTTTATTAATATAAACTTAAAATAAAAATTAAATTGTTACTTTTTCCATTTTATTTCAGTCACAATGAGTTACCCTATGAGAAACATTTTTAAAAATCAAGGGGCTTGCAAATATTCAGCACTATGACATATTTGGTATATAAACAAATGTTATTAGTTAGATTTGTCCCTAGTCTTGATTTAGTATGATTTAGTTAACTAATTTTAATTATGTAATGTTTTTTTGGTTAATCATCTAACAATTTTAATCCAATAAAATTAAACTTATAAACACACTGAAACATCCCCAATTCTTTCGACCCTGTTAAATTTAAGAACCAAAAAACTTTTACACGACGACGATTTACAAATTAATTGTGTTAAGCAAGTAAAATTAATAGCTTCATGTTGAAAACATTTATAACAAATCACTTTCCAATGGCCGTATTTATTTCATTATTGTTCTGTGTCGTACATTGGATTTTTAGAATAATTTGTAAAATAAAAAAGCTATATAAATTACAACGCGTGTGTTCGATTACTCTGATTAGAAGTATCAAAACAATTGAAATTAATTAATAATAAGAGAATTTGATAGTATGAAATTGTTTAAATACAAATAATTTCCTAATTGAGTTCAAAACTTTTTAAGTTAGTTAACTGATTCGTTGTGCCGTAATTCACATTACAGCATTTCATTGTAAGGTACATCTGTCGGTTCAAATGAGCGTCAAAGACAATAAACATCGAGTAAGAATACATATTTAGTTGTTTTAATACTTTAATTGGAATGTGAAATAAATCTGTTGACTGGCGACGAAAACCTGGAAAGTAGAAAACGAAATTACCCTTGCCAACTCTGCGGTACATCATACTACACTGTTTTCTAATTGCGCACCCACTTGTCGTCTCACACAAAAAACTACACACCTACAACTACGCACAAGAATTCTCATAAAATCATTTGTATTCAAAATCCAAAGCAAAATGACGATGCTTGGGTTGCAAGTCAAAAGCGATTCGAATGCAATTTTTGCAACTACAAAGTCGGAGAAAAACATAGTTTGTCAGTGCACATGAGAAGTCACACAAACCAAAAACCATTTAAATGCGACAAGTGTAACTACTCCACAGCTTCAGCCTGGAACTTACAGAAAACGCAGATATAAAGCACAATCCAAAACAACTTGGAGAATTTTCCTGTAATTTATTTAAGAAAATATATTTTTCACGCAATGGGCTCTATCATCATATTTACACACACACATACAAAAGAAACATGGAACGTCTCTAAGTGTGAGTTCTGCAAAAATCAGTTCTCAGGAAATTCAAACCTAGATAAGCATAAACTAATTTACAAATCAAACCTAAAGCACAGTGACAAAGAGTGGGTGTTGATGCAGAAAAAATTTAAGTGTGAGTTGTGCCAGTATTCATCAACGCAGAGTTGTAATATAAAAAGGCACATGACATGTCATACAAAGGATAAGCTATTCAGATGTACTGTGTGCTATATACGAGTGAAAACGAGAGTTTACCTGAATAGGCATTTGGAGCGCATACGTGGGAAATTATAAAGCCACATAAACGTCCGCACTGCAACTTGACTTTAGATCAGAAGCCGCACATGATTTTGTACGTAAAATTAAACATAGTAAAGTGTTAAAGTCAAAAGGCAGTAATTAAATTACAGTGAAATGGCTGTTTAGCCTAATTACTTCATCCAAATTTTTAAGCATTTTAGTTTTAAATTTGCAAGGCAAATTTTCCAAGAAAATTCAAAATGTGTGTAAAAACACAGTTAAGTGTTAAATGCAGAATGTAAAAGACAAGGAAGACACCCAATTCAATAAGGTGTGAAATGTGGCAGCAATGTGGATTTGAAGCCAAGGACAAAACAAAAAGATAAATACTGTACAATCATGTGATTATTATTAGTTATTGTTCAAGAAGTGAGTGAAATTATTTTAGTAGATTGCAGATTCAATAACAAAAATGATTTTTAAAACGGAAAACCTAAATAGTAACTTGTTTGCATCAGAAACAAAATCTAAAGTGACGAAATTATTAAATGCACTCAAATGCTGGAATTTTTGATGCAAAATTGTTAATGAAATGGAAGGTCTAGCAAAGTAAAATAAAAAATAAATTGATATTTTAGAGGCTGAGGTTGAAAAATATTTTTTTCAATCCCTAAAATAAATTGTAATTTGTTGCTTGTGTACAAAATAAATAATGTAAAAGTTCCTGGAATTCAACTAAATAATTTATTTATGGAAATCCTTAACTGGTCTCTTTAAGAATCATAGGTAGTCTGTATTGTTTTATAACTTTTTCTTTTTTAGGTTTTGTTATCATTAAATTGAGCCTTCCTATTTCCTTGAACTAAGCTCAAATTTATTAACAAGGGAAAATACCTCTATAATTATTTTTAGTGTTAAACTATGACCATGACCATATTTAAATATAATGTACTTACTGTAACCAGAACTATAAAAAGCAAGGGCTAAATTATTTGTTTAATGGTATTCCTAACAGCAATAATAGGCAGTTTAATTTATTTTTATTTACATTTAAATCTTTGATGTAGTTTGACAAAGCGTAACAATAGAAAAACTAACTTCAATTTTGAAAAAATTTTATATTTTATATTTTTAAAGAGCTTTAAAATGATATTTTGCATTTCAAATTTCAATAAGAAATACAAAAGCCACGTAAATTATCTAGATAGATGATAGATAGACATAAGGGAATTTGGAGAATTTGAATTTCCTGCCAGATCTAAAATGTTAAATTCAGACCAGAAAATTACTATCTTTAAATATGGGCAAGTCAGGACAAGTGCTAAATCAAAATGGCGGCAATGGCGAGCAGAATTAAATTGATTTACATTGATTGGGATGTGCTAAAAACCTAAATTAAATATTGCAATTTTGAAGTTAATTATATTTAAAATAAACTTTAAATAAAATAGTTTTTAATTTTATAAAGGTTTCAATTTTTTTAAAAGCTTAAAAATAATGTGTTGCATGCCCAGTTCCGTTGAGAAATGCAAAATTCGATCAAATTATGTAGATAGGGAATGGGGAGGAATACTGCATGGTATTACACAATTCAGCTAGGAGGTTCCGTTTTCAGTACGTGCATTTTGCTTTGCTTTTGGCGCTCTTTTTTATGTTTATGTTAGCAAGTTAATTAAGAATAAGTATACAGTGGTAATTTTTAATGTGAGCGATGAAGTACAGAAACATTTAAGTCGAACTAGTGGCCGTGCTTAAATGAAGTCATCACAAAATCTACATTTGCATGACATTTTTATTTGTACAACTAAATCAATGCTGTAAAATATTTTGTAAGTTAAGCTTTAATGCCAATGCCTAGGAATCACAAAATTATCTAATAACCGGCTACACAACAGTCATAGGTAGCCTGTACTATTTTTGACATTTTTTTCTAGGTTATGTGTTTGTTTTACACATCCTTCCTTTTCATAGTACCACTTAGAATTGACAACGAAGAAAAATACTAAAATAATTAGTTATTTCTAATGTTGAACTAAGGCCACAACTATGTTTATTGATACAGTTCACTTACTGCAACTATAGTTATACATATGTTTACACAATTCAAATAATGTGCGGTCCTCCGCAATTGCAATGCTTTACTTATGGCCCTCGATTTCACTCGTCAAATTTAGTGCGGCTAAGGTCAACGTCAAATAAAAGTCCCAAAAACACAAAAAGGTCAAAAAGGCGTGTGGGTCCGACTTCAAGCTCAAAGCTGTATTGTAAATTTTAATTTGTTTTTTTGTTATTATTTTGTATTGTTGGCTACCCACAAAAAACAAATCTATGTTGAAATTATTTTTTAGAATGTAAGTCATAGCAGATTGAGTTAAACAGTTGTAATAAATAGTCAGTAGTATAAATTTAGAACGTGCAGCAGGACGGTTTTTATTTTTATCTATTAGAGAGATAGTAAAATTTTATTTACAACTGGCGCACTATTACGCTTGCCATTAAGACACAGTAAAAACAATACAC
>JAQFZE010003416.1:0-12649 GCA_034695245.1 Dicyrtomina saundersi | reverse complement strand
AACGTTCATGTCCACGAAACAATACTTCCAATTTGAAAACACGCATTTGTTTAAGAAGTTTAGCATAATATAATATTCGATTTAGAATTATTTCTTATTAAGCTCCGTCATGTAATGTTTTCTCCAGTACTGTCAGTGCTAGGCACTGACCTGATTATTATTATTATTCTGGGTTTTATTACTTGTTTAGACCTACTGATACTAAATTAGATATTGTTTCCTCAGTTATTTTATCCGCGCGTTCATTATGTACCTGTGTATATTACCAATCGACATTGTCTGACTAGTGGGCTCACTGTGCGTGTTCTCCAACCTCAAATAAACCTGTCTGATGTCTGCCGTCTGCAAAAGTACTGACTAGCAACTAGTGAGCTGTTGATCAATAAAGATGCAAGGCAAGTATCTTCTACTAATGTCTTTTAAGAATCAGTGAAACTGCCATAAGTTTTTTAACTTAAAAACTTGAGATATTTTAAGGGGTATTAAAGACAATAGAATACATACACAATGCGTCCATCCATGACGTTTAGATTTAGGGGAGGAAGGGGGAAATGACATGTAAACTTCGTATGACGCTACATTGTGGAAGTCGTAAACTTTGGGAAGGGAAGGAGACGGTAAAAAATTTGCCTTCTTCGTTAACGTCATTGACAAACGACCCCTGGTAGACATATTATGGCCGTGGCAAACATAATACATTGTTTTGTCAAACAACATTCCCGCGCTACGGCCGGCATTCATTACTTATCCTTACGTGCGGGCGGCTGGACAAGCATGCTTTTTTTCTTAAATAAAAGTTTTTTATTTTATCTTTATCATTATCCGCCAGACAGACATTGTAGCCGTGATATTATATAGTTGACAGTTAGTGACAGTGATAGTGTACTCGATTAACTCGATATCTGTTTAAGTCAAGTGCAAGGAGGCAAGGACTGTGATCAGTTTATTTTATCTGTAATTATTTTTTGATTATCTATTTCTGTAAATACGGTTTGGACCGTACTTACGAACGACCGTAGACTTTAGACAATGGAATCGATTGTGAAGGATGTAACATTTATTTTACTTACACACTATCGTAGCAATACAGCAGTGCAGACACAGCAGTTTAATGTACTTGAAGCTATCTCTGTCTCTGTAATTTTTGACACATTTGCGTTACATAATAGTAGTAGCGGTATGTATAATTATTATATGTGCTTACAATATCTGTAGACAGCTGATAGTTTTGTTTTGCTGCTGATAATTTATCGTAGACTTTAAAAGTGTATTGCACAAAATGTCATTTCACCAACTTTCCTATAGCAGGTTGAAAGTTGGTAGTTTAGATTAATACTTTTTTTGTAGTAATTTTATCTAGGTTCATTACTGTACCAAATTATTTTCAGAGTTGAGTTTGATGAATTAAACTTCAGGAAGAAGGTATTAGTAGCTAATTAGCATTAGTCATTCTTTTTTTTAAATCTTACAATTCTTTCTCCTTTTTTTTTCATTGATCTTTTTTTGTGTTTAGCATAGTATTAATACAATAGTTTTGATAGTTGATTTGAAGCGTACAAAAATCAAAATGAAAAAGAGCACGAAGGTAGGAAATATTACAAATAGCTTGGAGAGAGGAAGAGCAGCAGCTGTGGATTATTACCATGTCATTCTGGCCTTTCTCATCAGTTTCTTAGCATGGCCGTTGACGTACTTCCTTAACAATGCTTTTGGTTTGATTGATCAAGCGGTACGTGCGGAACTTTTTTTCAATATTTTTTTTCTTCTTCACTTGATATCATTATTTCCCACTTTTGATTTATGCTATTTGCATGCGTGTATACTTTGTATGTATGTTCTTTTCTTTGAATGCGTCCATAAGTCCAGTGTGGCAATGACTATCGAGCGATGAATTATCACGTACTCCTTTTTTATATTTTGCGATATAGATTCGCCCCTTCTGGATGATGGCTTTGGGTTTCTCAACATTGGGCCTCATTGTTTTTGTCACAGCTAAAGCAAGCAGAATCACAGACTGGTTGTACTACGGTAATCATGCTATAACATTCAACTTTTTGTTCATTCCAAAAGTCTTACACTATACTAACACCGTATTTCACTTTGACTTCAAGTTTCAACTTTGAATCCAATAATATGGAACTCCTATATAGTTATATAAATATCTCTTGAAACGAAAAATAAAATACCCAAAAATTATTTCCTACTTTCAAACTTCCAACAACTCCGCCTCCCTTACCAATACCAATCCGAATCCAACGTCTAAAACAAAAAAAAACACTAAACTTAATGTTGACATTACATTTTTATTTGACAAAATATTGTGAGTTGAGGTTGTTGAAACTGATGCCAAAAAATGATAATAATAGGCTAATACTAATAATACAGATATCCTAGCATTAGTGGAGGAAATGCAGTAAGTAGTAAATACTTCCTTTTAAGATTACTGCTACTTATATACACACGCTGTTATTTTTTTTGTCAATACCTATTATAATAACTGTCACTGAAAATTTGCAGTGTCGCTAGACCATTAATTATAATAATATTGTTATTGCTATCATATCTGTAGCGACGATGGTGCGTAAAATGTGTACCAGACTGAGATACATACATAATTTTATGCACAATATTAGGATACGCAATCAAGTCTCCAAAGCGCCGTATAAAATCAAATGAGGAAATTATATTGTGATGAGTTTGCACTTCCAGCTCTTATACCAAACACATTAGTGACAGCTATTCGTAGGAGTGAGCCAAGATATTACATTACATTGAAATGAAATCCGGAGCTTAAAAAATTGAAATGATAATACGTTCTCATTGAAGCCTATCGGCAAAGGGTGTAACCTCCCACATGCACCAACTTTAAGGGAGACGACGAGTTTGCAGTTCTCTAAACTTCCGGTCTTTTCCCCCTTCTTTACTATTAATACATAATATATTATTACTCTGAAATATCGAGTGCATAAATTTTGATCACATTTATTAATGAGATCATATATAGGTATCAGAGTCATAGTTCAGCTTTTGGCGTTCTAGCAGGATATCACAAAGTGCGTTATTGTGTGTAAATTGCATCAAACTCTCATTATCATTACAGATTGTACACGTAGGTTCTGTATATTATGTACTTAAGTGAAATTTGTCTTTAGGGGATTTGTAATTTATCATTAGTGGATAGTTTCCTCTTCTACGCCACCCATGCCAGTCCTTAAGTTCCATATTCCTTAATGAAATACGCTAAAGCAATGAAAAAGTTAACAATCTGTAGACATTTACTGGCACCAATGATATGGAATAACGAACATCGACCCATCCTGGCCCTAAAATGCAACGTATGCATGTTCGTACTTTTATTACGTAGGTGTGTGCATACTGTGTGTTGTACTAGAGATAGAAGTAGATTGCTATATATATATGTACTACTAAAAACAAGTATGGTGCTCGCTTTTATATGGTTTTAGAATAGGCAAAATGTAAAATATTTCGTCACGATGTCACAAATGAAAAAATAATAAAAAATGATTGCCTCTAGCCCAAAAGTTATTATGATTATAAATGATTGGCCGAGAGTTAAAATTGAAACGCCGTTCCGTCCTATAACACTTTTTATGACTAGGAAAAATGTTAATGTCTGTCTTTTATTTCAGGAATGACTTTATTTGCATTCTCATGCATGATTGATCTAATTATTTCACTGGAGTTTAATGGAGTCATTTCAAATTTCATGTCACACTATTTGGAATTCGGAGAGCCGTATTTACTTTGTCCATGGGGTTCTGCTATTGCACTATTCGACGGCATTGGTTTCTACATAATGTACCTTCTCATCGCCTTTCTTGTCGCAAATGGGTAAACTTTTCATTGAAAAAATTAACCAAGCATTTCAGCTCCAGAATTTTGTTCCTATTATCTCCGAATTTTTTCACATCCGAAATTAAAGTAGGCAAGTCTGTTGTGTGGAAGTACTTTCACAAAAAGATGAAAATACCTGCATGCGCCTAAGATAAATTTAATACACGGAAGAAGGGAAGGCAGACCAGGTCAAAGAAATAAATAATTAGGAGGGATAGTGTTTTCAAGTGTGTGCGTGAATGAATTTTGGTAGGTATAGGTACTTACCTACCCAGTGATAGGCTTTCTCCTTGTTTCACTGCAGTAATTCAGTAGTGTAGGCATAGGCAGGCATTATAGCATTTATATATCTCGAAATCTAGCTGTTTAATGAACTGCAATAATTCTCTACTTTCTAGTACAAAAAAAATTTGTAAAAAAGTCATTAAGTCTTTGGTGTCTGATTTATGTAAGAGTCTTGGTTACCTTTTGATTAGAAAAAGTTGGAGGTCGACGGGAATCTATTGGGGAGCTGGAATACTTAACTCCATGATTGTTCTTCTCATTGGAGTCGCAACGGGGAAACATTCGCCAAGTTTTTGTACCTTCCTGAATGTTCCGTACGTCTTCCTACCTATCATCGTCTTATTTAGGTTGGTGAGTCTTTTCCTCTCCTTCTTTTAAACTTTGGACAGTAAGTTGTTGAAATTAATAAAAAAATAAAGATTGTAGTAGATCCTGTACCTACGTAGTAGTAGTTAATTTGGTGTGGGTTTTATAAAAACAAAAAATTATTATCTTACATTTTACTATTTACTCTCAAGTCTCAAGGGACTAGGTCGCGTCGTACGTCACACGTACGTCGACAGCTCCTTCTAAACGATGACGATAGTCACGGTGGCAGCTTAGTGTGGACGTGTAGAAGGCAGAAAAATAAAACGCCTGTAAATTCCATAAAATTTAAAATCTAATTCTTTTTATGACCTGTAGAGCTTTTAAGAAGGAGACCAGAGCGTCTTGGAACGAAAAAATAAACCGGAGCAGCTCCCTGAAAGCTGCTGATTTTCTCCTCGCTCTCGGTTTTATTGGATCCATCTGTGTAACGGTTGCCAAAGGCGTGGTAAGCTATCGCGTATCTTAATCATTGTCTTGTCTTATTTTAATAATTACTTTACTTTGTCTTCATCTCATTTTCAATTTAAAAATTGACTGTACGTTAGAGCCATGACTCAGGGGCTCACATTGTTCGGCTATAATTAACTAACAAGTTGATTGCTTTTATCTCGATTGGTATAGAGTTTTAATGCCAAGTGTACATTTCCATCAAGGTAAAAATTCTATGGAATTGTATACATGCACTGTTTACACGCCCAAACAAGATTATATCCGTTTGCCTCTTATCTGTATGAGGTACATGGAGAAATAATGTCGTGTCATAGCTAAAGTCATGGCAGGGTAAATAATTAATTAATTAGAGCATTAAGATAATTTTTGAAACAAGATAATGTGCAAATGGAATGGATTTTGATTTTTCCCTGCTTCCTACCTCTAGGGTGCTTTAGGTGGACGTTCCGGGTGGGTTCTCTTTGTAGTAAAACACGAGCCGGCACTCTTTCTAGATGACCCAGCTCCATACGCAATCATCCAGATGTTAATATACCTGTTCTATTTGGTTCCCATCCAAACCATTAGTCTCATCTACACATTGAAGAGTGCCAAGCCACAATTCCTATGGGAAATGACGCTGATACATGCGGGAACGATGTTACAAGTAAGTGAATCTCAAACATACCTTCTTTACCTCTAACTCTAAATTCATACACTTCCCCACTGATGTGTATACAATTGCTATGATGCTACATATTTATTCCGGCTCAACCACAAAGTCACGCCAAGTATTCCTTCCTCTCATCTGATCTCACATGAGGAGTTGTTGTCAAAAGGAAAATCCCGTTTCTTCCTCCTTGTCCTTCCATCATTGTCACATCATTAGTGGGCCAAATTAACCGGCACTGCTAAGTGTTTCCACTGAACCTATATCCCGGTCTTGTCTCTCCCCAAAATCCATGTTTCTGTCTCTATTATTTTACGTTTGCGTGCTTCTTCTTCTGAACGGCAACGAACAACGACGCGTCTTTTTAACCTTGATACTCATAAAGAGAAAGACACCATTACCAAATAATAGCAATATTTACGTGGGTATATTATGACTATACATGACATTACAAAACATACATAGACAATATACACACTTCTGTACTGTGTGTGGATCGACAACTCCACACTGTGCCTGCCTTTGCATTGTTCACAATCCTTCCAAATACAACTACAAATCTAATCTCTCCAAAGTATTTCATGACAGAATATTTAACGACCGCGAGTCTAGACGTTCAAAACACTAACAAATTGCTCCTCGGGAATTTTTCCACGTTAAACCCCAACAGCCTGTCCACTAAATACGTCAACAATGCTTTTCGTGTTTTGATGTTGTAGTTTAAAAAATTGATGCAGAATTGCAATTTATAGAGAATGCCAAATCTCTACGTATGTAGTTAGTTGTGTGATTAAGATATGGATGGAAGCTGTGTGGAATGCTTTTGACGATTACTTTTTAACTTGACTAGTGTTGTTTATAGTAATTTGGTTTCCTCATCAATTCCAAAACATAAAGCAGGACTACGAATTGTATGCGTGTTCCCCGTGTACACAGCTATATATTTAATTGTACACATATGTTCTCCGCTCTTTGTCTTTGCGAACAATTTTCTTCACATGGCTAGCTTTGGGGTCGTTGCAGCATTAAATTTATTGTTTTCCCTATTCATTTCACATCAAGAGTCTCGTCATTCATCGGGTGTGAAGACAAAAATCTCATTTAGATTATTTTATTTCTATATATTTGAGCTTTTGCTTTGTCGGGCACTATGTCCTATGTCCCATCCCCCCAGCTTTATGTGGAGCTCCGTCCTTTTATTGTTCTACATGCCAAAAACTTGTAACTACCTTTTTAAATTACTTACAATGAATGTGAAATGTGGGTTGTATTATGTGCTTCACTGGATTTCACTTATAAAAAACGAATGCAAGTAAATACACATTATTATGTTGAGATTGGAATCTTCATGTAAAGCTTTGCTGAATGTGGCTTATCGTTGTCGTTATAGCTTGTTTTGTTTCGACTCGACGGTGGAAGGCTATAGATTAAGGCATTAAGGAACTACTCCTCCAAACCTTTTTTTATTACATAGAAACGAGCATTTTACTACTACAATTCATTAGTGCTTAGAAAAGTTCCAAATCTGCAAGTGTAATAAAAAATGAAAACAAAGCTACGGCTATATGAGATTAGAAAACTTTTACCGGATGAATTGTCTCAACGCAAAACTAAATCAAAAGAGAATCAGAAGTGGGGAAAAAAAAATTAGACAAAATGTTTTAAGACGTGCCAACAAATGACAAATGTTATTTTTTCCCTCTGAAACACCTCTAGGCTCAGTTCTCATTCATATGCTTGGCTCTCGACCCACAAACAAACCAAATATTCCAATCGGATTGGAGTGACATGACATTTTGGCTTGTCAACCTTGTCATCCTTATTGTGCCACACGTATACCTTTTCCGACTGTCATGTCACAGGAGAAGCAGTGCAAGTAAAAATTCTCATGTCAAAAATAAATAGTTATTTCCACAGTCGTTAGTCATTTCAAAATTCACGTTTCCGTACAAACATAAAATCTTGACTCATTCGTAAATATGTATAACTGTTACTTAGACAGGAAATAAATGTACAGGAAAAATAGTTTTCGTTGTACTCGTTTTAAATTCCAATGCGTATAATGTTTAAAAAAAACATGTTGAGATATAAAGTTATGTAATCCCATGACTCAGCTCATTCACATATCACATTACATCGACGTTCGCATCTTTATTTCCACTAAAAATTGACTCACAGTTTGCTGAATTAAAATTAATAATAAAATATAATACTTGAGACTAAAATACTAACACCTAACAGAGAAAACAGAAGACAATTTCTAGTATCAAACACGTCAACGAATCACAGAATCACGTTTGGCCAATGTAGTTTCTTCATCTTGCTAGTTTTTAAAACAATTTGAATATAATCCGAATCAATCAAGTTAATAAACTACTGCAACTACTTGAAACCGTAAATCTTTGAAAAATTCATTTGAGAAACAAATCCATTGCCCAAATCCATTCACAAACGAGTATCAACACTATCAATTGTTAAGTACTGACGATGAGTATATGGAAGTATTCAAGTATTCTTCATAAATTTTCAAAAGCACTGCGAATGACATCTTACTGCGTTTTATACTGCCTAGCTCCGAAAATTGTAGAACCAACTCGTACGTTTGTGCTCCCCATTTGTATCTGTAAAATATGACAAGGTTGTATGTTTCTGTTAATATTTATCAACTTGGATTTTTAAAATGGTAACTGGGACAAAGATGCGGAAAATTCATACACGGGAAGGTTACAGAAACGCTTACATACCGCTTTTTCGAAGTCATTAGACATCCCCATGGATAATTCTAATTCCTTCGGCTCCATTTCGAATTCTTTACACACTTCTTCTCGTAAGATACCGAGCAACTGTACCAAGAAACAATATTCACATATAAAATTTGGATTGCATGTGCCCTACGGACTACGGACGTGCTTTCAGATTGATAATCAGTCAAATTAATGATCATATCAAATAAAATATTTATCTATAATGCACATCGCTATTATTACTTTAAAATCTTCATTGCTGTCGTCAGCGTTAGAATCAATATTCCCAATGGTCATTAGTCCGGCAACCTTAAGATTTGAACACTCATCCTTTATGTATTTGACTAAGCTATTAAGATCCTGCGGTGAAACACCACTCTTGGCTGAAATTTAGCATAAAGCGTATTTGAAAATTATGCACATTTGACAGGTTTGCAAAATCATACAGAAAACTACCTTCCTTGCACGGAACTCAACTTACATTCTTCTCCGCTGGTATTAACTTGAACATAAACGCGTAATTCCTTAGCCATCTTCCTTTTCTTTAAAGCATCGTTCAAACATTTTGCTAATTTTTCAGAGTCAACTGTTTCCACCATAAAAATGTTATCGATTACTGACATTAATTTTGGAACGTTACTTCGTTGAAGGTGGCCTATGAAATGCCATTTAATTTCTGGACAGTTTTCTAAAACCTAAGATAGAAGAAAGGTAAATTACGCAAAAGAGCTTGCCACGAATTCAACATAAAACAAAAATACAATGCATGCCTTATTGTTACTACCTAATTAAATACAAATTATTTCAAAAAAAATTATTCCCATCATGTTAACACCTCAGAATTGGATGCCTTTTCTGCCAATTCCTGAACATAGTTTTCCCCAAAATGACGTTCTCCATCTTTGTATGCTTGAATAATGACTTCTTTTGGCTTAGTTTTACTCACTGCGACTAACCTTGGTACTGGACAAATGTCCTGATAATCCTGAAAATAATAAAAGGAATTTAAATGTCATACAATAATCTACATAATTAAACAAATAGTACAACAGATACGATAATAAGAAAAATACGTAATGAAACGAAGCTTTACCTGTGATCGTTGAGAAGAAGCTGCTACGATTCTTTCTCGAACATATTTCAAATTCTCTGTAATAGCCGATAAGTCAGTCATTTTAATATTTATTTGTGTGATTAAAGTTGCCCTTTTCTGTATTGTGCAAAAATTTCTTGACAATTTCCACCATAACATTGACGAAGGTATAAAACTACTTCACTGCAAAGGACCTGTAGGTTCATAAATTCATATTTATTATTATTTATTTTCAAATTTGGGTATACTAAACAGTCCTTGAAAATTTGCACAGTATAAAAACCAACAGGCTTACAGCAATTAATTAAATAAATAAACAGTTACACGAAAAGTTTTATCTTACAAAAAAAAACGAAATAACTTAATGGTGCCGGGATGATCCAGAAAACGTACAGGATGCAATACAACAATGACGAAAGTTACATAATTTATAAGCAGTGGATTAACAGCTAACAGTATGATTATTCGTACGATTCTTAATTCGTTCACTAGATGCATACAAAACTACAAATCCCAATATAATGCAATGACCTTTGGCTGATATAGTTTTCGTACAAAGATAACCGAGTCAAAGATAAAAAATAAATAGTATTTTAAGGAAATCAAAGTTAAGTACAGATGACTGTCAACTCATACGGCACTTTTTAGCATTACATTCAATTCATTCCACAAGTGTAAAAAAAAACATCTTGTCCTTCAAGAATAATATTGACATTGGTTTGCTCTCCACAAGCGTACACTCGTGTTATCACACAGCAACATTTATTTTACTAAAAATACTTTTAGGCGTGACATCGATTCATCGATCTTAACTATATTATTCTGTCTTATTCACTGTACTTATATTAATAAAATATTTTTTATATTGACACACTAGCAAATTAAATTAAAACTGCTCTCCACGTCTTCATTTTAAGCAAACAAGCAACCATATCTTTACATACAGTAGGTACATACTACTTACTTACATTTCTGATGAATATTTAAAATTATAAATAGAACAAACACATGCTATAATGACATTGCAATTCAAGAAACTTGACTACTTGACCACAGCATCGACTTAATCCTAGCGTAAAACTGTCAATCTGTCTACGACGACATTAAATATAAACATAGAGATAATACCATCCCAAAATTCAAACTAAACCAATACCCAGTATTTACGTAAGTGCAATTTAAAGTGTTCCTACCCCTCTGCTCTCTGTCACTGTCACTCACTAACTGTCCTAAGGAAAACAGTCTCTTAAAAGAATAATCGATATAATGATAAAGATGTCGATGGTAATATTAGCAACAATAATGAAATTATAGATTTTCAACTTTGAGAATTTATAAAATTGCTAAGTTTCTCACCTCTGACTTCCACCAATCTTTAGTTCTGTAAGAGGTGGTACTGGTAAAAGTATCCTTACTAGTTAGCACAGTAAAAACCAAGCTACTTTCCCTCGGTTGGAATTCAAAAAGAGAAAATTGTAACTCCCGGAAAAATCACTTTGAAACTACGGCAGTTGCTTTACTATACTAGAATAGAAGACACAAGAGCAGAAGGGAAAGGCCCGAGGGGAATTTTTATTTGGTCATAATAATATAAGGGCCATTTAAATAAGTTGGCCACGAAAGCAAGAGTCGAAGTCGACACCTGACACGATTCGGTTCAAACCACATTTCCCGTCCCACAGCCTGAGCATCCAAAGATGGCGAGTTGGGACGACGACGACGGGACGGAGGTAGAGCTCAGCCCTTCAGCAATTTTTGTCTCATGCGTAGCGTATCGTCGTAAACATATATATTGTGTGACTGACTAGTCAGTTCCCTTCTGGCTCACTCTTCTGGCTTATGGGCCTTATGGCTTCCAATGCCTCCAAATGATGAGCTACAGGGCCGAAGAAGATTTATCGTCATATATAGCTATTGCTACACACGTCTTGAAGGGTCGTTCATAAATACCTTCATGTCATACATCCCAATGGGTCAAATATGTTTATTTTTCTAGCCTATTTAAATGACTATAATAATTTAAAACTGTACATCATGAGGGGTGGACGGGTTTGGCTCCCAACATATATCCACTTTATTTACGGATGACCCTCTGCAAGAACTTACTACATAGTTTAAGTGTAATAAAACTGGGACTGGGAACGGGAACGGAGACTGCACACTGATATGATCCTATTTGATATTCTTTCTTGGATACAGGATACTAGAGTCTTATAATTGAGTGTGGAATCGTTGAATCGTTGGATGTTACTATTTAAAAATACTGTAACTAAATTGTAGGTGTAGACGTAGAGAGACAGTAAATGTATTTACCCACACAGTCCAAGAAAGGCCTACTACTAGCAACTAGTACAATTTGGTTGGATTTGGAATATTTTTGTTTCATTTCAAATCGAATTTATGTCAGGTGAACTCCTCATCATACCTACCTAGCTCCTTCTCCTACTACCTACTGGACTCAACACGCCTTCGATTGTAATTCTAAATTCTTAACGCAGAAGTATTAGTTGTGTGTGTATCGCATTCGTTTTTCCCCATTTTTTTATCACTTACGGCTTACGGAACGGAAGGTGAAATCAAAATTACGGACTACGGTCTACCATCTCTACGGATTGTCATCATCGCTCGTCGTTGCCGTTTGAGAGAGAAACTCAGGTGTGTTGAGTTTTAGTGTGTGGAACTGAGTGCGGCAACTAATAATTGTAAGTGGGGCACATGGATAATGTTCATTACAGAGTAGGCTTTTACACCTTTTCTTGTCCTATCTTATAACAGTCAACAAGAAGCGAGTCATATTTTTTGAGTTTGCACTTTTGACTATGCGTTGGCAGTTACAGTTACAGAACAGTTAGTCAATTTGAATATTACCAACAATTCTACTATCTGTCTGCTCAACCAATAAACCAATATATATACTGTATAAAAGGTGGAAAAGGTATTTGACTGTCAACATAAACCGAACCTACCTACAGTACAGAGCCTAAAAGACCGTGTGTATAGAGTCACATCACACAGTACAGTGTGGATTTGTTGATTTCCGTGACGGGTGCAATCTCACAAATCAGAATCGGAATCGGATGGTCTTGTTAGATTGCAAAATTGATTATTTGATTTTAAACAAAAATAAACATTGAATATAACGTAACGAACAGAAGGAGTGATATTTCATCAACAGACAACTAAACAACGCATCACGCTGCTTTT
>JAQFZE010003415.1:0-12651 GCA_034695245.1 Dicyrtomina saundersi | reverse complement strand
TCGTGCTACCATACGCTTGCAAGTTTCTCAAATTCGTTCTTTCTGTCACTTCTTATTAACTGCCTACCACTTTACTGACCGTACCCTCCTGTACCATCCTGCCCTAAACGACCGATCTTGACCCCTACACCTTTTTGTAGTCTCCTATTCTTCACTTACGGACCTGCCACTGCTACCCCCGAATCCGTGTGCTACTTCCGTCGCCACCGGGCGACTCATAACTTTAAACGTGTGTGTCATGTTACTCTCTCTATGTATGCGTAATAACTGATTCGTCAATAAAGCTACCACATTTTGTACATGCGCCTCACTTCTTTTTTCCTTCTGACCGCCCCCCCCCCCTGCGTGGCCCTGCCGTAGGCAGGGGGGCCTTACTTCTAGTTTTATTATAAAGGAGAGGATATTGACAGATTGAGTTGGGATCAGATGAGACTACTAATTACAACACAGCTCTGAGCCTGAGCTCCTCTTTGAATTTGACTTCCACTTATTGTGACTTGATAGCGGTTAATTTTGATCTGATACCGCAATTCAGAATCCAACCTTCATATTCCATATATAATGCTCCTCAAAGAACTTACTCACTCTTCATAGGACATAGAGATTCTGCACTGTCCACAAATTAAATTTGTTGGTTAGAGATGTTGTGGAATTCCAGGATGAGTTATAAAATAATTAGGTGTATGGAAGAATGAGCGCATAGGGAGACATAGCAAGTATATCATAAATATAGGTAGGTATATCCCAATCCTTATTACTGAAGCTCAATCCAAAAGGGCCTTGAAATACCTCAAAGTTTGATTTTCCTAATTGGTAACAAGTTGTGGCATTATATTATGATTCCGATAAGCTTATGATATTCTCATAGAGCTTGTATGTGTTCTACATATGCTATATTGGGGCCCGATATTAGACCCCATTAGACCGACCAACAGATAATAATAAATCGTCTACAGATTGGATTGGATTGGGCTTATACTTATACGTATATGTACATACATCCATACATACTAAATTGCATTGCTTACCAAATTATGTCTGGTCGGACCCTCTGCTTTTGTGGTGGGGCTATCCTTTTCTCTATCCTCGCTCCCAGCTCCCAGCAAAGGTATTCAGCCAGCCAAATTAGAAGATATTGAAACCATTTATGCTTTCCCAATTCAGAACTTGCTTCAAATTGTTGACGTCGCAATTTTTGGTGGTTGTTACATTCCTACATATATTTACAGGATATTACACAGCTCATGATGTTTCGTGGTTTAGTCACATAGTCATATAAAAGTAAGTCTGCGATATGCGTACAGATCTACATACCGATTGAGCTTATCTACAAGCTGTGGACATTATGTAATTCATAATTATAATAAGAATGCTAAATGTACGAGTAATGCCTAATCTCGAGGTATGTCAGTCAGTGCCGGGAACGGTAACGGGAACGGTCCCGGTCCCGGTCTCAATGCAAAAAATACCTGGCTAAGCTACTCACGTTGGAGCCTTTTGTATTCATTTAACCCTTTACTCAAAAGTGAGAAATTTCTTTCACAGAATACTAATGCCATTTACCACCTGCTGAAGATGGGATTAATTATATTCTACTATGTATAATGTATACTACTATCTCGAGTAGAATCATGCAACCTGCGGAGCAATAATCACTCATGTCAGGACCATAAAGGAAGAAGTGTGTATGGGTGAAAGCACAGCTGGATAATTAAAAATATGCTTTCTGATTACAAAATTAAATCAACTGAAGGTATACTATATACACCTCATTCTCCAGTTGGCGTATGTAGCAGCAAGATCGGCAAGAACCATCAAGGAATTTTGATGGAGACTCATGTGTGTAGAACTGTGGAAGAAAAAGCGTGTGGGGAAAAGGAACTATGAGGCATGGAACTTTTATGACTATTATTATGACTATGGCATAGCCGTACTTGAAATTGAATATCTTTCTAAACAAATTTAATGACTATAATTATTAGCTTAGCATTATGTTGATCAATGTATTGATCGTGAGCAGGAAAGGATACTTGTTTCATGAAATATGAACGTACATGAATACGGACTTACCTAAAAATAGCAAAGTCGATTTTTTTTTAGATAATGCGAATATATAATATACATGTTAGAATTTTTTTATAATAATTCCATTCGAGATTTTGTGTACCTTGTTTCTGCATAGCACTTGGATTTGACTTAAATTTAGGGTACACACATATACGGAAAGAGAAACGGAAAATAGGTACCGTATTTCCTGTAATAATAGACCTGTAATAGTGGACGGGTCTGAGAGGTCAAAGTTTGAATAGTAGGCGGGTCTATTTAACACACTATTATATGGCATTAGACGGGTCCCTAATTTTAGACGGGTCTGGAAGATCGGAATTTGAACAGTAGACGGGGTCCACTATTACAGGAAATACGGTAACTTCCTTTATGGCTTTGCATATTAATAGAAAAAATTATTACTTGCCATGATTGGGGGTGAATATATGTATAGATTACTGCCAAAAATTAATGTAGGTACAAACATTCATGGCTTTCTTAGCTTGGGTTTGCTTTAGCCCTTTTGTCGGTTAAAATACATATTTTTTTATAAATTTACATAATATAAAATCCGATTTTCCCTCATGGGGCAAAATAAATTGTTATAAATTTAATTTAATAAATAAAACACATTACAAAATATTCAACTGCTGTAATTGTCCAAGGCAAAATCCCCTATTTTATTAATCACACCATTAAGCTTTACAAACAGATTTATTGTCCGTCCTATAAAAATGTATTTGTTTAAAATCAAGACCAAAAATATGTCTTTAAATTTTTAAATTCGTAGTTACTGCTCCTCCAAATATCAAATTTCACAAGCTATACAATGAATGATATAGTAGACCGTATACCACAAAATATCACACATCTGATCGGAGGTTACAATTCATTTCCTGTTGTCGCTTCCATTGTGTTGTATAGAGGAGGGTTTTTGAGCTTTCAATTTCAAATTAAAACTCTGTTTGATGCATTCAGAGTGAAATTGGAAGCGGTTTCTACTTCCACACTATACTCCCCTCCCTGTGGCTACGACAGCATGTAGAAAAGATGAATAATAATTTTGGATAATTAGAAACTTGACAAAGGAACAGGGCGCGGAGCGGAGGTATAGACGGAGGAAGCTAAAAAAGATCAGGATCAGTCTGGAATGGAGTTGGCATGCTTTATTCATGGATCTTGATCTCGGTGTCTCGAGAGAGATTCAAACATTGAAACCAGGTACACAATATTTAAAAGATTTTGAGAACAAATTAAGGAAATGAAGCTTATAGTTAATTGATTATATGTAAATGAAAAGTTGAAAGAAAGAAGAGAGAAGAGGAATACAAGAGTGAGGTTCGGATCGATAGTTTGTGTGCGTGACAGGGTGTAATATAATTTTGTGTGGAATATACATAAATAGAGGATGTTGTTTGATCTACGATCCGCCTTACTTTTCCTCCAGCTTTTTGAATACGTTATACATATATATATAGGTTGGTGGGTAGTATGTATTCTTATTTCTACATCTATATAAGTGAAATAGTCGGTGGTTAGGCTCACCGACCGCACCGCGTACCAACAACGCGAAACAACTTGTGCTCACATCGTCACATCCAAAGACAACTTAAAATGATAGGCATAAGTTGTACTATTACGTACCTGGTTACCACAGACTCACTAGCTAGACAAACGAATCTTTGTTGAATGCGACTCTCATCTCATATTCCGATTGCATATTCCATCATTCAAAGTGCCCACATGAAGTTACAGTCCAGTTTCTTATACATATTGGGAAAAATGGGCACGAACTACATCCTATGGACTCAAGAGTTATATGTACGACGATCCAAATCTTTACTGCGAAATATCCGCTTCTACTTCGTTTCGCTCTAAAAAAAAAAACCTTAAGCTACAATTTAGTATTGTAGAAGTTGAAGTGAGATTACAATGCGGCAATTTTGGAGCCCGCAATAAATAATCATATTATATTATGTAAAGTATATATAAGAAGATTAAAACAATATCGAGATTAATAATAATTCCATATCAATTGTTTTTAAATCCTAAATAATTAACGAGTTCAATATACTACCGGTAACTCACTACAAATTTATATAAATTACACATCGAACGGTAATTAGCAGTAGAACCGTATAATGATTTAATTACAACGAGTTTTAAATTTGTATAACGGTGTAACTAAGAAAAATAACTTGCTCCCTTAATTAAATGAATTTCGATCGATTAAAATATTTGTTTCACTAGTATGTAAGCTAATATATAAAATATACAAGATGATTAATCTTATTAAATGGACTCTGAATCTGAATCATGTCTTTCTGTGCACTGTAGATGATACTGGAGAGAAAATCACTGTAAGAGGATGTGCCTTGGACAGCGGAACTCTGACCACAGACACGGAAATAATACGTATGTCTCACTGCGGAAGTTTTTATTTTGACGACAGGTACATCATATCATTCGAATTTCCCTTCTCTAATTCTCTCTCTCTCTCGTCTAAAGCACTTTCCACTTTCTCCTTTCTCCTTTCACTCTTTCTTGCACCACCATCATTCTCGTTTTCCCCATTCCCAGCCCCGTCCTTCATTCCAATTGGAATTCCACCTTTCGGTGTTTCAAATTCCCTCTGCTTGTATGGTGCAGGATGCATGCTTCAAATTTGAGAGTAGAAAATTTACTATAGACTCGTGAGCTTGAGCTGAACGCTTATGTATTCATGTATTCATCAGCACTGCGATTTTTAATGTAAATTGATCTAAGGATAAAAGCCTCACTTTTTTCAAGCTTATTTGGCAATCAGATCCAAGGAAGATTTGATACATTTCAAAATATTATCGAAATCCAAACCACAACTGACTGTAATCTACGCCCGACTGTGAGCCAATCAATTCTACTACGTACCTCAGTAGGCACATAAGTACCTATAGGCATAAGCTGCCTAGGTACCTACACGCAGATACATGGGTATACCTATGTAGGTAGGTACAGGTTGGTTGGTGTGTGTAGTTTGGAGTTATGGAGTTGGAGTCTCCCTGTTTTGCACATTCACGACATGGAACAAAAAAAAAACATCTAAAAGCTTCACTTACGAAACGAAGAACATTCCTATAATAAATTCTATACATTGTTTATCTTGTGTACATCTCTCGCTTTCCCTCCTCCGTTCGTATCATATTCCTGTACTTTCTCCTTCCTAGCAAAAGCATGACTTGGCATTGGCTTGACTTGTTTGGGTCGGGTAGTCGTCGGGGTTGCGCGTGTTATAGTGTTGGAGCTTGAATTGGAAGTGGAAGGCGGTTGGGAGTGTGTATGAGTAAATTGGAATTGCTATTACTAGGCAGACAAAAAAATAAGAGTTGAAACAAGCTTTAGCTTCCACATCCTTTGCTATGCACCTTTTGGTTTTCCCTTACGGTCTCTCATCTCACATAGGGCGACACCGGAGCCGGAGCCGGAGCCAGAGCCGGCACCGACACCGGCACCGGCACCGGTACCGGTCCCGTTCATGAGGTAATGACACAATGTATTCAAGGTAACGTGAAGGTATCTGCCTCCCAGCCTTGGAGTGAACAAGCACTTGGCAAATAAGAGTACAAACACTCCAAATGCTGTACAACCCATAGCTACAAACACAAACTACACGAGTCATTTTACTCTGCAGTGGCCCGACGTCTCCCACCACGTCTACCGCTACGTATCCCCATCCCCAACCAACACCCGTGTATGATTCCTACTGTCAATAATGAACATGCGAAGCGAACCTCTTCTTTCACATTCAGTCACAGAGGTGTCCCGCACTAGCTCCATATGTTTACATTTTAGACACTGAGGCGGCATTTCATTGTGTATCTCAGACTAATTCAAAACCCATAGGCACATAAGGCACGTATCGAGCGAGACTATTTCTGAGGAAGGCTACATATACATGCATTAGTGTCATAGATGATCGTTCCATTGTATTCAGCTGCCATAGTCAGGGAGAGGGAAACGGATTCCGATTCGGATTGATAAATATATTTAATGCATCTCCATCCCCGACTGCCCTCCCCCCTCACACACACACACACACACACACACACACACACACACACACAAACAGACAAACAAACCCGGGCCCGCAGAATTAACATTAGAAATGTCACTTGAACTAATTTACATAGCATTTTTATATTTTATTATGCTCCCCATATCTCCATCCTTCATTTATCTCTGCTAATTTCGTAATATAACACAAATTCAGTATAATATGCATTCTTTACATATTTACATACCTATAAAAATAAGCCGCCCACAATTTTTTCTACCACAATGTATAATTTTTGGCATTCATTTCCCTTTTACTTTGCACTTTTAGCATTCCAGTTGTACCAGTCTTCCAGTCCCAGTTCCAGTCAAACTTCATGCTTGAGTCTCGAAAACTCCCATTCGTATAGAGATAATATGACAATGAATGGTGTGCACTAGTGAAATGTTTCTTCTTTTCTCGAGCCCCCTGTCTATATATATGGATTTGTAAAAAAAGGCATCAATCCAATTCAAACACTCTTTCTGAGGACAACCAACAGTTTTTTTTTGGATTCAAACTTAAATTCTTTCAAAAATAAACGTTTTCAGCCGCCTTTGCAGAAACAAGCTTAGTAAGGAAAGGAACGAAAACTCGTTAGAGTTAAAGTTGGAAGTTATACACACATACAACTTTGACTCTTGTCTTTTAGTTTTCCTTTCGTATGTTATTTTTGTTTTAGCTTTATAGGCATTTTTCATCTGACATCAATTCTGTGAGAGAGTCGCATATATATAATAGGAATGAACGGGAACAACTGTATCTGCCAGTGATTGTCTGGATAGTGTAATATTATGTAGATGTAAAGATGTAGATATCATAGGGTATTATTTCCTCTCTTTTAAAAAAAAAAACAAGAAAAAATAAGAAAGAGATTTGCTCTTGTTCTTGGTCTTGGTCTGGTTCTGGTTCAATCTACCACAGGAGCATATTGATATTATAGGAATAGGAATTGGGATTGGAACGGTTCAAGCGTACTAACATGTCATCGACACGTGCCTTTAAAATGTGAATTATATTATATTCTCTCTCCTTACAGATCTTCATGACACTGCACACTTCATTTCATTCATTGAGTATTGATTTGACATTTTTGAATTTTTCTTTTCAAAGCCATATGAAAAACGAGTCAACTCTTTTTTTCTCTGTAAGTCGGAATGATATTTATGTAAGGGATGGAAACTATATGCAGACAGACAGGGACAAAGCTGAATAGATACTGTCATGTGAATGTACCTACGTATCCATATCTATGACTGCTTGGATTGCATGTTGCATAAAATTTTTATGAGCTGAAGAAAAAAAAAATACATGAAATAAAATGCTATTAGGTAACGTGGACAGATATTTCGATATTTTTGTGCTTCATTGTGTTCGGTCGGGCCGTATAGTGTGCCAGTGTGTGGGAGCGTCGCAGAACAAGAACAAGACCTAGAAATTTTGATACATACATGTTATAGTGGTGGTAGAAAAATTGAATGTAATATTTTCCAATCTTGTTGTAATATGATAACCATATAAAAATATAGTCGTACCCACACACAAACACAATACAAACATAGCGCGAGGAGATCGAATAAACTCCCTCACTACTGCTGACTACAGACTGAGTATAGTCTCACTGTCTATGTGACTATGTCCAAGTGTCGACTGTCGAGACTGTATAGCAGAAGCATCGGGAGGTTAACAAAGGTAACACATATATAGGAGAAACGTATTGCTCGGGACACGTTTCTCAAAGGATCACATTGTACACTGAATGTACCTACTTGAATGACTACAGAAATTGCACAGACACACACAAAAATAGTGACACGTTGTAAAACGTTGGAAGTAAGAAAGAGATACGGTGGGAGGGGAACGTCTACATGTCGGAGACAACGTGAGATTCCATCCTACCTATGTATGCTGTGTATTGATTCCATGGTCGGATATACTGTAGCTATGTGCCTATACTTCCTAAAAAATCCACCTCAGAACCATAATATTCCACCCCACTCTCCAATATTGCTTCAAATGCATGCTGAGAGAGAATTCTTGTAAGCGCTTTTCTTGAAAGTTTAAGCGATTAGAATTGATAGTGACAGTGGCGATTCGGTTTCGATAAAGTTTTTTTAAAGGATAAAGGCACGAGGGAATATAATGTATTGGATTTGGATTAGTGAAGTTTAATTAAGGGATAATTTCTAAGGTTTTATTGCGTGCTGGTTGCTAGTCTCGCTCTGGCTCTGGTCTGTGGACTCGCGGGTTGTTGTCGTTTTCGTTATTCCTGGTTTGCATGCATCCAGGTAGATAAAATATGGGAAACTTTCTTGTTCTGCATGAGACATTACGCTATATTTTTAAGTATGCAAAGCATAGTATCTATGTACAGCGGGGGGAGTTCGAGTTCAACATGAGTGCTTGTGTTATTTACCATTTAAAATGTATGTGCGGAAGAAACAAATTAATTTAGTTATTAATAATATAGCGACATACAATCATGTTCACCCTTCAAGATACACAACTTATTGTTAGGTGTATCGTAAATCTTACTTAGGATTTTCACTTACTAGGTATTTACAAGTAGAGTAGAATAAATCAATGTTAACTTTTTTTATTCCACATGGTAGTCCCCTGGATTATAAGTAGAACACGAAACATTTTTCGATACTTTTCATAGATTTTAAGTACAAACTTTTATTAAAACAATTTTAAATAATTAGTAAAACTTTGATAAATTTGTAAAAAAAACTTGTAAATAGAATACTTCTCTCATTTAAAACGCATATGCAAATTGCAAACGCTTTATATACCTTTTTATACTAATATTACCTATATATACTACCTGATATACTTATGACTTATTATACCTTAAAAAGGTGCGCACTACCAATACCTACATGACAGGCTTCCCAAAGAGATAAAATATCGAAATAGCCATTTTTCAAAGAGAGTGGACAGTTTTTTACTATTTTTTTTTGTAAAGATTTCATTTTCGGTCGATTTGTGTAGCTTTATAGCATCATTAGTATAAAAGGGACGCTGTGATGTAGTGTGTTGTTGTTGTAATGTAGCAAAGAAATCGTCTTGTCTGTTATTTTGACTGTAATGTGTAATGCATGACTGGGAGTGTACATATTATATGCGAAACCTTTACTAGTATTTTCCTCTTTCCTCAATAATGGTCAATAGTAAACAAAATAATGCTATGAGGAATGGGGGGACGTGAAGTATATAAGAAGAAGAAAAAAAAGGACACACAAAAATAATGTTTTTCTGTCATTTGCAGGTATGTAAAGGGCTGTCTTCAGAGCTGTGACGATGCTGATGGCTGCAATGGCTCCCTCCATTTACAACTCTCCCTTCTACCCATATTACTTTCCATAACCCTTCAACTAGCAATTAAACTAATATTTTTTCTCCTATTCGAACCGTCAAGCTCGTAGCCCAGGCTTACGACTGTACACAATGACAATGTGCCATTGATGATGTCGATGTGGATATATTTTAGCTTGTCAACTCCTCCTTCCCCTCCAATGACAAGTCCACCTCCACCGACCATATGGAACGGCAGTGACTCAAAATATATTACATTACATAATATATATAATAAGTAGTGTGGTGCTCTGCGAGTGCTAAGGAGTACTATGACATACCATGTGAATACCAAGACGTTCAAGTTCAGACACACATCATATTATATGACAGAAATACAGAAGGAGACGGGGACGGGGACGGTGACGGTGACGGTACAGTGTCAGGATTCAGGATTTCAGAAGACAGGGAAAATATATGTATAATAATTATACATATTATGTCAATTCCTTTTCATCGAAAGGATCCTACTATCACTATCTTTATAATACTATAAAGTTTGAACGAGAAAACATGAAGAAGAATCAACACAATACAAAAAATATTATACAATGTTTAAAAAAAATATTCACTTGGTGCATCATCATCACGACCATCATCATCATCCAATACCTGTACTTGCATGAAATGAAAAAGGAAAGACACAAACCAGACTACCAGACACACACACACATACACATACTCACACTCACACACGGCATTATATAAATTGGCCTTTTCACCATATAAGAAAATATACCTAAAAGTTTGGCCAGATTTTTTCTGCACAGATATCCCCTGTATTTTCACTCCTGTCTATAAAAAAAAATTATGTATAGGTATATCGTTACGTTATCGCTATCGTCAGAGTCATGTCCGTATAATACATATGTCAATGCATATATATGGAACAGACTCTCGCTATCGTTACCGCTCTGATTGGTACAGCTCTTGTTTGTAGCGTCGAGTTTCGTAGTGTGTAGTTTCGTAGATCGGGATTCGGAGCTTCAGGTTTCGTAGCGTGCCTTGTTCGTAGCGTAATGCGTTTCGAAGATCCCGGTTTCGTAGCTGCTGTTTTTCGTGGCTTATGTGAGATGAACTAAATTTATGCAATAATAATGAGCACGCACACATGAAATGGTGATTGTATATCAAGTTGTTGTATATCAGTTGGCAAAGCAATTAATAGAAAATAAATTAATAGCAATTAGGAAAAAACTGTGTACACCTCAAATGAAAACCTGTTCAAAAGCTGTACTTCAATCCGCAAGTATCCACGACATGGCCACGCAAGAGTGTTAATATTATTTATACTGTTACGCATTACATTCGTTTTTAATTTTACACATCATTTACTTTTTGACATTATTTTACTAATCAACGGCCTAGATAACAGCATAATAATTTTTTGTTAATATTAATTTTTATGTCGAACCTTTAAGCTTCAGAGTATTTTGTTTTAAATCTGGGTTGCGAATTTCAATACAAATAACTTGAATATACAATCACCATTCTATGTGTACGTGCTCACTATTATTGCATTTAGTACATCTCATTAGCCAAGAAAAACAGCAGCTAAGAAACCGGGATCTTCGAAACGCATTACGCTACGAACAAGGAACGCTACAAAACCCGAAGCTCCGAATCCCGATCTACGAAACTACACACTACGAAACTCGCCGCTACAAACAAGGTGTGATCCCTTTTCCCACCCAAGAGTATGACTTAAGTAGAAGTAAAATAAAAAATGAAACTATTTACGGGTGCACACGCTTAAAAAATATCGTATTTACATCTTACTACAGTAGAGCTAACGGATTTAGGTGTTAATTTCAATACGATAAGTAGTTAATTTCTAATTTTTTAAAGTATAGAAATTTGTAAGCTGCATGAAACACCGCAGTGCGTTAATACATCTACACCTTATAATGTTAAAGTTGACCAAAAATAGTGTAAAGAATTCATACCGCTGTATATTAAGCTATAAATGAACTGTCTCAGACGAGTGGTTAAAGACGCTGGTACCAATATAGAAGGTTAAGGGTTCACGCCGAACTTTTTGCATTATCTTTTAATTCAGTTAGCCAAGTAACTACTTCTTTGTTACATGTGCAACACCGAAAATAGTAAACTCAGCAAAACATATTACACTGTCAATCTCTAACTGGAATTTGTGTTGACTACTGTAAAACCTTCTGGTGTCGATGTCAAACCGATGAGTTAAAAATAAACATCTATGTGGTTAATTTGCATATACATTTCTAAACGTGTACTGTGGTAATACGGCAGCTTTAAATCAGTTTATTAAATTATTACTAATAAATACA
This sequence comes from Dicyrtomina saundersi, assembly GCA_034695245.1. Lineage (NCBI taxonomy): Eukaryota > Metazoa > Arthropoda > Collembola > Symphypleona > Dicyrtomidae > Dicyrtomina > Dicyrtomina saundersi. The sequence goes on along the minus strand of JAQFZE010003415.1, from coordinate 873 downwards.
TAAATTCTACCCGGACTTTTCCTACCCATATGGATTCTACACGGACTTTTCCTACCCATATGGATTCTAAACTGACTTTTCCTACCCATATGGATTCTACACGGACTTTTCCTACCAATATGGATTCTACACGGACGTTTTCTACCCATATGGATTCTACACGGACTTTTCCTACCCATATGAATTCTACACGGACTTTTCCTACCCATATGGATTCTACACGGACTTTTTCTACCCATATGGATTGTACATGGACTTTTTCTACCCATATGGATTCTAAACGGACTTTTCCTACCCATATGGATTCTACACGTTTAGAAAAGATCTCAACTAACTTTTAGTTAGGTCGAGCTAACACATTTGGGTGTTAACTTCAACACAATTTTTAGTTAATTTCAAAATTTTTAAAGGTGAGAAAAAATGTAAGCTACGTGCAACACCGCTGTTTATATATACCTACACTAAATAATGTTGCAGTTCACTGAAAATCGTTTTAAGAATTTATACCACTGCATATTAAGCTAAACTAGTTCGACAACTGTTAATGAACTGTCTCAGGCCAGTGGTTAAAGAGGGTGATACCTGACTAGAAGGATGCGGGTTCGAGCTTCACTTTTTGCATTATTTTTTAAATCAGTTAGTCACGCAACTAACTCTTGGTTACATATTCAACACAGAAAATTGTTAACTTATCCCCAGCAAACCACAATGGGCAAATATGCGTCGGATTTGTGTTGGCCCAGTGGTCTTGATTTAGGGTGTCTGGGCCATGGAGATGTCGCACCTGCCTTGATTGGCAGTGTGTCTATCTGCTCCTGGCTGCCCAACGGTTGATCAACTTTAAAACGCTAATGGACCGCCTATTATCCTACA
>JAQFZE010003414.1:0-12652 GCA_034695245.1 Dicyrtomina saundersi | reverse complement strand
TTCCAACAACTGTAACATGGGGAGTGAAACAAGTTCCACTAGATGAAGATACACCTCATATGTTTAAACCCCCATCGACAACTAGTCTACCAAAAGAAAGGAAATTCTTCGATCCATCTGAATATCAAGCGAAGACAAGTACTTCCCGTGACTTAAATTCAACAAAATTAACATCTACAGAAAAAATTGAAAATACTGCTGAACAGGGACCAGCCCTTGCCGCCAAGCCTTCAAAATCAAAACAGAAATTACAATTTGCAGAAGATTCTCCCTTAGGCGAAGCGAAGAGGCTCATCCGAGGGGACGGTCAAGTACTTGGTGAAATTCAGAAGGATGGTCGTATTTTCAGTGTTGAGAGTCACACCTACGTCGGTCGGATGAAGAAGACGGGGGTCATTGTGGATGCTAAAGGTGTTCGAATGGAGACAGCGGGGGGTGGTGGACTTAAACTCGCACGTGAAAATGGGGTCGTGGTGGGGGAGCTGGATAACAAGGGGAAGGTCAAAAAGACGACGGAAGTGGATCGATTCCTTATTGGTCGTATATGGGCAGACGGTCGAATTGTCACAATGGACGATACATTAATTGGGGTTATAGCCAAGGATGGGAAAATTATGGGTGCGGGTGGGAAGGAAATTGGGACTTTTACCAAAACTTGGGAATTACTTGGAGCAGATGGGGTTCCGTTCGCTTACGTCAGTTCTGAAGGAAAGGTCTACCGCTATGAAGTCATTCCTGAAAAAAAGGTTCAGAAATCTGACCAAAAAAATGCCGGCCCGACTAATTCAGGAACTGCATCCAAAACCGACTCACATGCTAAATTAGCCGGGAGTAAAACCCAACTTGGTGGGACTTCATCTAAACCAAGATTTTATGCATCTGTCCCCCGCACCAATATCCCTGTTCGCTCAGATGAAGCTCTCATTGCATCCAGAATAACGGAGGAGAGTACAAATGAAGAGATTTTGATGGACATGTTGGAAAGGAGGAAGCAGATTGAAGCACAGCGAAAAGATGAAGAAAATCTTCGAATGTATGATAAAGACTCAAAGCATAAAACTTCGATTAAAAAAAAACTAACACAAAGTGCAGCTCTTTTTAGTGCCAGTCAACAGCGTCTAAATGAAGTGGACAATCTCGATAGAAAAAAAAAAGTGGGTGGGAAATGGAAGGATGGGAGGAGTCAAAGTTTAATACGAGATGCTGTGGAGCAAGCTGAATTTCTGAAAGAAAAAATTGCACATAGGAAAATTCTAGGTAATTTTGTAACTCCACTCTTAATTAATTAATTTTTTTAAATAACTAGTGTTGAAAAGTGTGAATTCGGTGAATTTTTATATTTAATTAACTGCCCATGATTTTGTAACTTTTTTCAGTTGAAAACTGGGCTCATGAAGTTGGTTCATCCCTGTCATCAGTGAACACGGAGCAATATTTCTCGGTTGATCCTAGTTTGAATGTTGAAGAGAGACAGCGACTTGTGAGGATGGCTGCAGACTCGATTGTGGATGACATTTTTAAATTAGCTTTAACACGTCTACTTCTTCAGGCTGAAGCTGGGAACGATACTGCAACTATAATGGCAGCTATGGAAAAAATACGAACCACGGGAGATGACTATACTACAGCAATGTGGAATATAGATACTTCAAATCATGTCCTGGCAGAATATTTCAACAAACCTGTCGACACTGCCACAAAACCTTGTAAGAAAATCATAGCAAAGGAAATTAAATATTTGTTCCCAATGGTCCGCTCTGAACCTAAAAAAAATTTTGTATAGTGTGCATAGTCAGAGATTAAATCTCGACCACTTTTTCTAATCTTTTGAGTTAAAAAAAGTAGTAGATTTTTTGTTGTTATGTAGTTACACTACCAAACTTCCTCTGTGAAGAATCAAAATTACTCATAATTTTAGCTAAAATCAAAATGCACTACCTACAAAAGAAGGTATTATGATGATCCTGAATGAATGTAAATAGAACATTTTACTATTTACAATAACATGTAAATGAGGCATTTTGCATTTTTTAAAACATGTAAATAGAGCATTTTGCACATTTTCAAAAACATGCAAATAGAACATTGTGAACTTTTCAAAAACATGTAAGTAGAGCATTTTGCACATTTGAAAAACATGCAAATAGAACATTTTGCACTTTTCAAAAACATGTAAATAGAACCGTTTGCACTTTTCAAAAAAATGGAAATAGAGCATTTTGCACATTTAAAAACAACAAGTATGTAAATAGAACATTTTTGACTTTTCAAAAAACATATAAATAAAAAATTTTGTATATTTAAAAAATTCGTATTTTTAATATTTTACGCATCTATCTCATTTAATGTTTTATGAAATTTTAGCTCATTTTAATTCTAGCTCAAATTGGATATGATTCACTTTGCTTCTTTACAGACGATTTGGCAATTCGTATGTAGTGACTGGCCCGTGATTAACCTGGTTATTTAATATTTAAATAGTTATTTGACATGGTTCTCTTTCTTTACAGTCCGTGGAATGTCCGAAATCGGTACTCAAGAAGGTTCCGCAAAGGACTACCCACCACTTGGTAAGGGGCGGGATCGTGGCCGCTCGTCGACCGGTACCGGTCATCACCACCGTCATAGCCGACGTCATAGTCGACCAAGTGGAAGTGGTACTGTATCCTACACACTGAGTCTAGAAGATCATGAGCACCAACCCAATCACAATATTCACGATGGTCATGGAAATCCTCACCACCATCGTCACCATCACCATCGTCCATCCGAAGATGACTTTGACTTTGAGCATGAGCATCATCACCATCATCGTCGCCACCACCACGACCACCCACATCTTCATCATCATAGCCTAGAGGATGACGACGAATTCGAATTTGAGGACCCCATAGATATACATCACCCAGCTCATGGACTGGGCTTCAAGCATATTATTAAAGGACCTGACATTGAAAAAATCGTGTATGCCCACACCCCTGTAAGAAATGTGAGCTTGGAGTCAGTTGGAAGTGCGGAGGTTGGTATTCGAGTCCGGAGTACTACAAAGTCAGGTCACCACCGCCACCACCATCACCATCACCACCATCACAAGCACCAGCAAAACCTCGGCGGCCGACTTCCACACATTGCCCACCCGGGCGTTCATGCACATCGTCTCTCCCTTCAGCAAGAACGGGAGGAGAGGGCTGAGGAAATTCACCACGGAAAACGTGAACTCGAGACCTTTGAGCTCCCAATACTACCTCAGCATAGCCGGAAGCACGACCGTGGAAGGAAGGGAGAGTTATAAACCAAAGTGGACTACCTATCGCATCGTACTGATTTAAAGGCAAACTTTGGCGTGTCGGTTTCAACATTAACATTTTAACTTCCTTTCCTAATATTTGTATTTTAATATATGGTTTACTTTTGTTCTTGTTCAGTATTTTATTTATGTATAAAATGAATTTAAACTTTGCCCTGGAAAAAATAAAATAAGTAATTTCGAAATATACAAAAATGAGCTATCTACTCTACTTTCCATGTTAACTATACCTATTGACTAGTTTGTTTTAAATTAAATAAATAAAAAAATAATGCACAGGATTTTATAGGGCGGACTTAATATCTATTATCGTAACGACAAGTTTTTCTGTTCTATCAATTCGATTATCTCATAAATAACCGAACATGCTAGGCACACCAACTATGCATAGTGCAAAAATTCGTGTTTTGTAAGAAACAATAAAATTCACGTTACCTTCACTAAGAATGCCATTAGTCTTCATCTTCTTCAGACTTACGGTCCATAATAAGTGTAGAATATAAATATAAGATTAAAAAAACTTATGTGAATTTCAATCCTAATTCTACGAACGAAGACTAGGCACGGATTAATTACTAATAGTAAATACCAATTTAGTAATTTAGACAGACCAAGGCTAACAAAGTTACGACATCATGATTAATTAATTTATTGACATGTATGTAGATATATCTAAAAGGTCCATATTATAAAATTCATATAAGCAAATGCAAAAAATTCATTACAAATCCTTATTACATTATTTTATATAAGCTGCTCCTGATCTATATTTATAAATCATTGTTCGTTTCAACGTCGGTGACATTATTGTATCTGTTTTTAGCAAGATATTTCATCCAGTTTGTGTCTCGGTTGTCTTAGTATCAGGAGTGTGTGTAATATTATTATTACTACCAAAATAATAAATTTTAAGTATAAAAAGTAGCCTGGAGCCTGGGCTATTGAAAATGCAAAATGTTTTATTTTTGTTTCTTTTTTTAATTCTGGCAGGAAACTGTGGACAAACGGTGTAATTTGCAACCGAGCCAATTCAGGGTAGTAGCAAAATCAGATGGTCAATCGATTGTATGTAGATACCTGCTTTGAAATCGGAGTGCACTGCACTCATTGTGAGTGGTTCTCTTATTGGTATTAATGAGATGTGAACACAATTAATACTAAATTCGCTAAATTATATTTTTGTTTTGTTTTTCGGATTAAAACAAACCCCATTTATTTTTCATTAAAGGAATGTAAAAATCTACAATCCTAATAATAATATGAGTATTGCATGGGTTCACGGTTTATCTGCTGACGAGTACTGGCAAACGTATAGGTTTTTTCTGATTTTAGCGTAAGCGCATAGTATGTATACATCTGAAAATACAGCCGTAGCCGTAATATTCCAGTCAGTATTTTCCTTTTCCGGTTCAGACGAACTTCATAATAATGTTCAGTTCATAAGCAATACAAAACTATTTTGTGTGGTATAGTATGTAAAGTCTTACATAATACAAATTAATTACTTCAGCTTACTAACTAAAAGTCCAGCATACTGCTGAGCTTATATAGGTAATTATATTTGTAGTAGGTTACTGCACAAAATACGGTATATAGTAGCACACTACAGAAAACAACGCAATGGTAGTAATAATTTTCATAGTTTCGACACACACTTTCTTACATAATAATGTCATGCTATCCGAATTCCGAATCCAACCCATCGATCGATTGAATAACAGCTATCAAACGTACATGAATGGAGATTTACAAAGGTTAAAATGTAATACATAGTTGTTATCTAGGTAATAGCACTCACCTACGCTTGATACGATACAAGTTTAAGTAGGTAATAAAGTTGTGCAATGCAAAAGATAGTGGATTGTTATGCACCGAGGTCCCATGGTTACGAGGATGAGGAGCTACACGGTCAACGGAACGTCTACACTGCCGGCAGACGGCTAGCAACCAACGCATAAACAAATCCAAGAAGGGGAAAACTGAAATTGATTATAACTTCACCGCACGGTCACACGAGCAAAAGAACAAGAAAAGAAGAAGTCGTTGGGAGAACTTTATGTTCAAATTTTATTATTCAACTTTGAAAGTTGGTTGGAGGACTTTACAGTTTTGTTGATCCTGACTTCCTGACAGTGATCTTATTCTACGTACTTCGTAATTTCGTAATATTATTAAGTTTAAACTAATATTCATAATTTTTAAAATTTAAATTTGAATTTGAATTTAAATAAGTTAGCTTGACAAGAGCAGTTTAGCATTAGTTTTAGTTTTAATTTAATTAAAGTAGGTACATACTATACGAGGTACGAAGCGAATTTGAGGCCAAGACTGAGACGTCTGAGACCTACGACAGTCGGTTTTAGACAAAACTGCCAAATATAATACACATATCCCAGCATACATAAATACACAGTTTTTAGAAGGGTTTAGAATTTTGGGTTTGGGTGTAGTAAAATACTGTTTTATTATAATGCAGTAAAATTGAAAATGGAAAACGATAGAAAATGGATTTAATTTAAATAGCAAAACTGATTTGGTAGGTAAATATCTTATCTACATCCAACGATCCAACACTCAGCGTAGTGCATTCACTGAAAAACTTTATTATTACCATCTAAACGATTTTAAATATAATTAACTGTACACTTTTTTTATAACGCTATAGAACAGTTAAACAAATAGAACCTAAAAAATAATATTTTGGTCACGGTAAAGTTTTGTGAGTCTCCGCCGCGTTCAAGAGCGTCCCTGGTCCTCTGGTCCCTGAGTGCGTACGTAAGTACCAGTAAAGAGTGACATACAGATATGTAAACACATACAAATTCTTACTTACATTAACATTACCAATTTTACTATTATTGCACCGCAAATTTAATAATCACGTTGACAGCATTATACATGCGCCTACAATAATAACATTAGTAATTTAAGCTTGTTTTTTAAACCATACTAATTTTGGATTTTTTAATAATTTTTCAGTTCTTGCCCGAATTGCGTAGAGTGCAATTTAGATAGAAGATCAACCCCAGAGCAACTTCGACTTTATGTCTCATACTCATCCAGTAGACCGTAGTGAAGCTCATCAGCAGAAAATCGATGAGATTTTATCAATTTATATCCAGTCTGAAATGATAGGACGAAAAAGTAATAATTTGAACGTAAGTTATAGATTATATTTTTCGTACACTCAAAATTGCTTTTATGTTTGATGTTACTTTAGAATGACATTCGGGATTATTTTGGGGACTTCATAATGCAAAACTAATAGGAAGTAGACGAACCACGAATGCTGTAATTATTTTTATTTTGTATAACGAGCAACGGGCATTGGGTGATTTTTCAGTTTTAAAACCAGATGTAGATATTCGAATTCTGCACGCTTAAATTAGTCATGCAACACCTGTGAGACATACGAACGTTGCATATGAACGTTTTCAGTTTTAAAAAACTAAAAAACAGTTAAACTTCGAAATTATAAAATAATTATTTTGTAATCTCATTTAATAAAAACAAGCTAAATATGTATTTCTTTAATTTTGTTCAATAGCTGAAAATCAGTAGTAGTTCATCTGGCGGACACTTCACCAGTAATAAGCCACCCCGCTCCGTCCCTGTAAAACTAAAGAATGCATCAACGCACCCCCATTCCCATTCCTCCCAAGCACATTCACACGCTCCACCAAAACCATCTACCGTGCCTGCTTCTGGTCTATGTCAAAGTCAAGTTCATGGTTCCGGTTCCGGCTCCGGCTCCGGTCGACATTTTTCCAAGTCATCATGCCATCATGCCTCAACAGGGACAGGAACATCTCCGGACAAATCTTTTCGGCACGAAAGAAATCTGTCCAGAAGCTCGACAGCAACAATTTCGCCGAAAAAGGGATCAAGCCGTGGGAGTAACATTTTAGTCCGTGGTAAAAGTAATTTTATTGGTGCTTATAGTTCTAGTGGATTTACTGGCACTGGCAACAACGGGAATAATATGGGCATGAAGGACAACATCAAGGATGTCAAAGTGACATTCTGTTCCGAGAAAATGCGGGATTTTCAAATAGAGAATCACATACCGAACTCAAATTTTCAGTTTCAACAACATCAGCATCCGCATCCGCAATCCAAGTCGAATTCGCCATTAGGATTAACAACAGGAGGAGGAGGTGGGGGAGGAAGCCGAAGTTCTACATCGGAAAATGACGATGAAACCATTACAATTATTCCAACTACAACAGCAAATGCAGCTGCCGGGCTTGTTGGTCGTGTGAGTAGTGTGACCCCACCACGTTGTATGACCTCACCTTCATCCAGACGGGAGTCTCCAAGATTATCCCCAACCCAAGATCAACAAGATCAGCAGTACCGGCAAACATTCTCACCACCAAACCGAACAACGCCAACACCCACTTTCAGTCGTCAGTCTCATCATTCCCAATACTCCCATCAGTCCCATTCGAATCCATGTTCCCCAAAACGTGGGGACTCAAGGGGTGGGGGTGGGAGTAGTGCTTCTAATTCTGGTGGTCAATCCACAGAATCATATGCCCGTATTCTGGCAACTCTCAAAAGAATCGAGGACGAGGAACGATATGGCGGCAGCAGTCCTAATAATTACAGCAATGGTAATAATTTTGTTGGACGAGGGGATTTTGATCAAAATGAACCGATGCCAATTGATAACGACGCCGATACGGATACTGACGCTAATAATGGAATTGAAAAATCACGGGGCTACTCTCCGAATCTTCCCTTAGGGGATCACGACCTTGGACAGATTATATTATCAAGACCTTGTACACCTATCAATCATCAAGGTCAAGATCTTGGTCATAATAATAATCAGTTTAACATTAGTACGAATAATGTGAACGTCAGTCCAAATCCAAACTCGAAGACGAACAGTAACAGTCACAGTGCAAATTCTAATCATTCCAACTCTAATAATGGTCACTCCCACTCCCAGTCACCATCGCCAAGAAAATTAAACAGTAGGTTTACGGCCTCTACAAGTGCATTAATTATGTCCGCATCCTCCGCTGCAGCATCTTCATTATCATATGTTGACATGGATATTATGGACTCACCACCACCACCGCGGCTGCCTTGCTCAACAATGATGTCTGCATCCTCAACGCCGAGGCTTCCCCCTTTATCACTAGTAACTTTAGATAATAATCCTAACGGTAGTCACAATAATAATTATGGCAATACTAATGCTTGCAGCCCCACTCAAAATACATCACATTCTATTTCAAATTCTAACTCGAATTCACATTCTCAGTCACATTCTGCTGGGAATTCAAGGGGTTTGGATTGTGGGAGTGAAGTCGTCAACGTCAATAGCAGCAGACATATTGGGATCGGATTGGAAGAAAATTTTAGTTATGAAATACATAGTGCCAGGTCTTATGGTTTGTTAGGGGATGAACCCATCCGATTGTCATCCTGCTGTAATAATGATACAAGATTTCGACCTGCATCGATGCCGTCAAATTCACCGAGGTGGGGAGATACTTCCGATGAGAAAGCCAAGTAAGTGAACGAAATAAATTCATTTTAGGTAACTATGTATCATTATAACACTAACAGCTTGTGCATGTATTTTCATAGTTATAATAGTAACTAATTGAATCTTTAATTGAATTGAAATCTGAACGTAGTTGTAGTTAACAATGTCAAAAACCTTTTGTTAACTTAATCTATCACTAGTATTCTTTGTTTGTATTAAATTTGTAGAAACATTTTCTCGTTTCTGGACGAGGTAGAAAAATCGGATCGAGAAACACTATTTAATTTAAAACTGGAAAAGCCCATGCGGGCAGCAGATGGTTTTGGAGGAAATACACATCACAACAATGCCGATGGCTTTCGCTCAAATTATTCCGCACGATCAGACTTTCCCAATCACACGTATGTTCATTTCATTGTAATGTACACATTGAATATTGAAAACTTTCTTTCGTGGTGCACAATTCAATGCCAATATTTAAAACTACACACAACACACGCTGCGCCAACTTAATTTGCACACACGAAAAATCAACTCTAATTTCAGCATTATGCACATACCTGTGAGAAACATGCAAAATGTAGTGAATGTGATTAGTGACTATCAATTTACTATTTACTTTGAATGTGTTTTAGAAATACATCAACCAACATTACATAATCTTAAAGGATTTATAATTATTTTTTACCTGTAGAATGGACTCCTTAATTCGGAAAGGGTCTGTAGAGCTAGCTCGTGAAGTAATTTTACTAGAGCGAAAAATTGAAGAGGTCCAACACAACGTGACTGTCCTGGAGGAAACTTTGATAAATCAACGAGAGTTAAATATTAGACATATAAAGTAAGTATAAGACATTACATTAAATTAATATTATAGCCTATTCAGATAGTAGATCAGATAGTTCGATATATTATTATTATTTAGCTACGCTCGAAAATGCAATAAAATAATTAATCATTCACTCATTTTTTATTTATTACCTACCACAGAAATTCCGAACGTGACCTTAAGAAACGCTTAAAACTCCAACAGGAAGAATTTGAACTCGCCCTCACCCGTCACCAAGCCTTCGTGGACCAGCTGATAGCGGAGAAACGTGGTCTCCAAGACAAGTGTGAAAAAATCCTCCGTGACCTCAAGGATACAGAGATGAAGCACCAGGACCAGGTCAAATCCCTCCAGTCCAAACATCTCGATGAGCTAAAGCGCATCCGCCGAGTTCAAGAGAGTTCCGAAAAAAATCGTCGTATGAAATGGATGGGGAATAAAACTCAGGAAATCCGAGAAACGACCATCAAAGGCCTTGAGCCCGAGCTTCAGCGTGTCATTCAGCGGCATCAACAAGAAATGACTGAGATGCGTGCTTGGCACTCAAACGAACTTCAAGAAATGGAAGACCGCTGCGCCCGAAAACTCGCCAAACAATCCCAAGAAATCCGGGAACAGATGCTTCACGAAAAGGACGAAGGTCTCCGTCGGGACCGGGAGCTTATAAACCGTCGTCACGAGGCTGACCTGGAACAATTAAACCAAGAGCTTGAGTCCCAAAAACGTCGGCACCTCCAAGAACTCTCCGAAGAACGGGAGCGCTTTGACATAGAGCAACAAAAGGTCAAGGACCTCATCCAGGAAAACATTAAAAAAGTGGAAATTAAAGGTGAAGTAGAATTAGAAACCCTGAAGGAACAATACGAGGCCAAATTTGCTGCTCAAGAGCGACGTCACGAGACCGAGTTGAAAACCCTGTCAAGTGTTCACGAGGCCGAGCGAGAGTCCTACGTGGCCAACTACAATAAAAAACTGGAGCAGACCATTTCAGAGAAGGAACTGATCCTCGCCCAAACCCTCAAGTTAGAAAAGGAGGCTGAGATGGAAGAACGGGAACAAAAACTTCGGAGAGATTTTGAAAAACAGTGGACTGAGCAGGAAGATCTCTACGAGTCCCGACTCAAAAGACTTCAGGACAAATTCCAAGGCGAGCTGAAAGATTTCGAAGAAGCTGAAAGAGAACTCAAAACGAAATTCAGTCAAGTTAAAGCGGAGCTTATCTCAAAGGAAGAGGAGATTTTTAGCCTCAAAACAACAGTGAATTTAAAAGAGAAGCAAAATACAGAGCTCGCTGATAACAATATGAAAATGATGGAGGAGCGTGCCAGTCTCACTGGCGTCATTCGACGGGAATTCATAACGCAAATTGAGAATTTGGAAAAGGACTGTCTAGCTGTCAAGTCGTCAGTTATTGAGTTAAAAGCAAAACATAAAATGGACCAAGAGCAACATTCCGTAGAATTAGACAAACTTAGAAATGAAAAAGACTTTGAGTTGGACAAAGTTGGACAGAGAGTTGTACAGGCAATGGCAAGGAAAGAAGAAACTATTTTAGAACTTCAGAAACAGTTAGAAAAGGCTGCATTCCGTGTCAATCATCTTGAGGAACTTTTGGAACAACAGAGAAAAGAATTTATTAAGAGTATGACACTATCAACATCAACAACAACTTCTACAAATAATCATAGTACGGGAGGAAAGAGCACAACCATGACGAATTCGAAAAGTCTTCATCATAAACATAAGTGACAGGGGAAGGGACATCATGGCCATGGGCATCATGATCACAGTCAAAAAGAAATAAAAATCCTTTCGTACCTTGTTACATGTCAACTCCGGCCCGTAACTATATTTCCCCACTAAATAATAATAATCATTATTGTGATTAAAATAAACTGTAAAAATCTACAAAATAACTATTACGTGTTTGTACTATTAGTTATAGTTACCAATAATAATAATTATTGTGCTCTCTCGCCTGTATGTTTCTCTCAATTGATCTGAACCTTGACCTTGACATCGAGCTTTGTAATTTTATAATGTACTGAACTGAAATACGAATTTAGTAATAAGCGATTAATAATGCTACTAGATGCATATTTGTACTGTGGGTGTACTACTATAACATTTATATCGTGCGTGAAGAATCAAAACGAGCTATGTCAAAAAATACTCACATTCAGTGAGGTAGAATGTAAAGGTAACATTAGAAGTAAAGGTAAACCGTAAAAGGCTAATTACAACTTTCTGAATAGAGCAAAATGTTTTATTTGTATGTCGTTTTTAAAAGTGCAAGTTGTATTATTTATTATTTCTATTTGCATATTGTTTAAACTGCAAAAATGTATTAGGTACGTAGGTATTTTTTTGAAAACTACAAAATATTATTTTTACATGTTCTTTTAAACTGCATAATATTCTTTTTACATGATTTTTGAAAATTGTAAACTATTCTTTTTACATGTTTTTTGAAAACTGCAAAATATTCTTTTTAAATGTTTTTGGAAGCAAGATATTTAAATATTTTATGTATAGTACATTTTTTTTAGCTAAAAATGGAAATGAGTCCTTTTGAGTCTTCACAGTCGATATACGACTTATATATACTTGCATATTGATATCTAGTATCACCACATTGCTAACGTTAACGTAATACACACCTACTATTTATGTTTCGAAATCCACAGAGACTTACATCATTTTGCCTTTTATGGGTAGGTACGTACTATTAGGGCCACCAAACGTGACAGTTGTCAAGAATAAAATTTCCATGCAGAAAACTAGCCTTGCCAGCTGTCACGGTTAGTTTCCCCCAAACTATAAGTACTATGCTCTGTATTAATATCTATCCGATTGTGAGCTTTATTTTCATATAAATAAGAACATATCTAATAAATTATATACGATACGATGATTTGTTGTTATTTTTAATTTTTAGAAGAAAGTAAATATTTATTTACAACTGGCGTTACTATTACGCTTGCCATTAAGACACAGTAAGAACAAAATGAGT
>JAQFZE010003413.1:0-12655 GCA_034695245.1 Dicyrtomina saundersi | reverse complement strand
AAAATAAATGCAAAAATTAATTTTAAAAAATGAGAAAAAAAAGTCTGTGATTTTGGATTTTTTAAAAAACTAAATCTATTTAGTAATATCTGGTATAACCTTGCTTTGCTGCCAGAATCTCCTGAATCCCATTGAGAACAGACTCGACTAGCTTGTGTGTGAATTCAGGGCTAATCTTCTCACACCCTTTTTATATGACAGTGATCAATTCATTTGTGTTTTTTAGTATGGGTTTGAACCGAATTCTAGATATTTTTATTCAAAATATTCATGTAACCTTCTTTAGTCATGGTTGTGGGGATATAGACTAACGTTTTGACTCCGTGAGCAAAATAAAAGCACCACATCATTACGCTCCCTGAAAAACAAAACGAGTTACCTACATGGTCAAATTCTTTTAAAGCAGGACATTTGAAGGGCGTTACACACCTTCTCTATGCTTGACTGTAGATGTCACACCGCCAGGTTGAAGGGCTTCTGCTGGCCTTTTCCACACCCTCTAAACACCTTTGACACCAAATTGGCAGAATTTGGGTTCATCCGACCAAAGAACATTGCTCTATTGACGAGGTCCCCAATAGGTGTGTAACGCTCTTCAAATGTCCTGCTTTAACAGAATTTGACCATGTAGGTAACTCGTTTTGTTTTTCAGGAAACGTAATGATGTGGGGCTTTTTTCTGCTTAAGGAGTCAAATCGTTAGTCTATATCCCCACAACCATGACTAAAGAAGATTACATGGATATTTTGAATAAAAATATCTAACATTCGGTTCAAAACCATACTAAAAAACACAGATGAATTGATAACTGTCATATAAAAAGAGTGTGAGAAGATTAGCCCTGAATTCACACAAAAGCTAGTCAAGTCTGTTCCGAATAGGATTCGGGAGCTTTTGGCGGCAAAGATTTGTCGTATCAGATATTAAATAGATTTAGTTTTAACAAAATCCCAAATCACGCAAATTTTTTTTCCTCATTTTTTTTATTGAATTTTCGCATTTATTTTATTTCTAGAAATCCAGTTGAGCTACAGCTTTTGCATGCATTGCAATTTATAACTAATAAAGTGACTTACATTTATTTACATTTACATGTTATTTGCTCTGAACCTTTTATGAATTATATTCACTTTAATTCATAAAACCCCTCATCACGCAGATTTATTTCCACTAGCTGTATATAGTTGGATATAAATTTACTACTCCTACAGAATGTATGTTTTATAAGGGATCGTCCATAAATGACTTTAGCGGAAAATATTCATTTTTAAGGCTTATTCAGTTGCACCTCTGTCACTAGACTATTTATTGTAAATGATTATCTTTTTGATGTCATCAATTTTCAGGTAGGTTCATTGAACTTACTGATGACGTCATTGGTAGACGACTATCTACTTTTTTTTTCCAAATAGAAAACACAACTGTTCTTTTGTACAATGTTTTCATTACGTGGTATTTTACCCATGCCCCTCTGTTTTAGAAACACTTAAGCTTTTAGATGTACTAAAAAAATATTATTTGGCTTACAATAAAATTATTGATCTGCATAGATCATGTATAAATGACGTTTTTGGTGAGATAGGTGAATCTAATTATGATGTAATGACATGCTTAGTTAAAGATATAGCTATTAAACGTATTGTTAACGTGATGGAACGATCATTCGTAGACAATCCTTTACAAATTGTACACACAAATTTGTAATTGAAACGATCAATGTTTAAGTAATTTTGCAGTTGGTGAAATTATTAAAACTTTGAGCAATTTGGGAAATTTTTTGTAACAATTAGTTATTTTTGTATTGGGTAAACTGAACTTGTGGCTAACTATTATTACACAGTATGAATTGAATTATGTACTTACGAGGAAATGGTCACAACCAATTAGTTCAAATTTCGACCTCGTATTTTTTTCTGAAAAAAGCATGTCAAAAAAGTAAGAATGGCTTAAGAGTTTGTGTCGAATGGGAATCTTTGCTTGCTAAAAGATTTTTTTGAAAACATTAAAATGCCTATGTTAATTAAATGGACGCTTTATTTAAATGACTATTTAGGTCTTTAAATGTGTCTCCAAGCTACATTTTTTAATACATTCCAATAAAATTCAAGTTTTTTGATTGTTATGATATTATTTTAAAAGTAATTATTTGGATTTTGGAAATTCAAAAATGTTTAAGTTTTTCAAAAATACCTCATTTCATAACTAATTATTTTTGTTGACCTATTTATGTTTTAGAGAAAAAATGATTTTCGAAAAACTTAAAAATTTTCGAATTTTCAAAATCCCAATAATTACTTTTAAGATAATATCATAACAATAAAAAAACTTAAATTTTATTGGAATGTGATTAAAAATGTTGCTTGGAGACACATTTAAAGACCTAAATAGTCATTTGAATAAAGCATCTATTTAATTAACATAGGCAATTTAATGTTTTCAAAAAAATCTTTTAGCAAGCAAAAATGCCCATTCGATACAAGTTCTTAAGCCATTCTTACTTTTTTGACATGCTCTATTCAGAAAAAAATACGAGATGGAAATTTGAACTTATAGGTTGTGACCATTTCCTCGTTAGTCGTTATTAAAACGTACAATTACTCTTAATTGCTGAGAAAAACCAGCTTGACGTGATTTGCTGGGAAACTCCTCAGTTAAAACATGTTACGGAATCATATTTTGGTAGTAGAAAGCCTCGAAATGCTCATAGCTCCTGCACGTCGGGAGTCGAAGTAAAAGTTGGTGAAGGAGTGAACTCCGCGAGGTATAAGATACGATAAAAGAACACTGAATACGTTAGTCGGTCTTTTACTTTCACCTAGGCAGTACTACTTCCAGAAGTATCAGTTGGTGAGGACGTGAGCAATTTAAAACCATTTTATCATTTCTTAAAATCTGTCCTATTTGAATTTTATTTTAAAATAATAAATATTACGAAAGCGTTCTGCTTTTACTAGTAAGGACGGATAATTTAATTTTTACAAAATTTGACATTAAAAATTAAATTTTAAAAAACCGTTAACTAACAACAAAGACAAACTGAAGTAGACAAAAAATATTTTCATACCTAGAAGACTAATAATCTACATACATCCACTCACATGAAGCTTTGGAAGAGTGTAAGCGTGAGCTTAGCACTTAATTTAACAGAATGGCAGAAGAGTCAGCTGAGTAATTTAGATCAAACTGGAGTCGAATGCCTTGTTAATTGCTGGGATGCGTTAGTACATAATCCACTTTCAGGTATAAAAATCAAGCGTTTTTATTTAAATCAAATAAAATAGTATGTGTCTTTAGTTATTTTTACCTTAAATTTATACTTTCCTATTTGAATCCCACATTTATATATTAGTGTAAATTTTGTGGTTCAGCTTCACTAACAAAGTTTGCACACAATTTGAAAAAGTAATAATCATTAAAACAAGAAAAAAAAGCATGACTGGCAAACACATACAGGTTTAATGGCAGGCTTAACAGTAATATGGGATATTACTCGAAAATAGTAAAATCTGTATTATAAAATAATCAATTTTAAAGTAAATTTAAATTTTTTAAAAATTGTATGTTATAAATATCAATTTTAAATCAATTTTTCGTGTTTTGAAACTTAAAAGTCATATATATGATTTCAATTGACTGACATTAAGAAATGCAAAAATGAGATAAATTATGTAGATATGTCAAAATAGGTAAATATTGAAAATTCGAATTTTAAGGCAAACCTAAAATGTCAAATTTCGACCGATCATTCCCTTCAAATATGTAAACATTATCTATCAAATTAGCGATAATGAGAAGAAGAACAATATTTATTTTAATGGACGCGCGACTCATAAAATATCTACTTTAAAATGGCAAATTTATGGTTGAATATATTTCAAACAAATAGTAAACTAAATAATTTTGAATTTGCAAAGAGTTTTATATACTTAATTTTTTAACATCTTCAAAATGGCATCGCATGTCTTATATGATATAAAATTGCCAAAGGTTGCTAAATTATTTAGATAGGTAGAAACAACAATAAGCAGATAAATAATTTTTTTATGTAAATAAATAAATATGCCTGATTCTACTAGTTGCTATAATATAGTGTTTAGGTAACCTACAACAAGATTTTTTTTATTCTTTGTCTTCTTCTATAATTATATACTTCCATAATTACATAGCAACTCATATATTGAGTTTCCTTTTCTTAGAAGAGTTGAAAAGGCTTTTCATCTTGAAGTAACTAACATTAGTGGAAACATACAACCTTGCAGCAACGTGTAAACTTTCTTTGACAATAAAGATATTCAAGTCTATTTTAAGATTTTCCTTTCCTTTGTTTTGTTTCTAATCCTTTATATTTGGCGTTGAAATCAACAGCTCAAATTCAAAATACTCAAAAAATCAAATTCCAATCACAACATAGTTTAGATGCAATGTATGCAATTCATACAGATAATTACGTACATGTAGTACTTGTAATTTTCAGGGGAATTATTTTGAAATGATAGTATGTACCTTTGTATTGTAATGATGAATTGTAGTAGTCAGCCCTTACTTCCGTTCAAATGACTCACTACTCATATTGGTGTTTAAAGTACAAGTTACGGACCAGTGTAGTATTACAGACTTACGTGCTGCCATGTAACAGTGTGTTTGATATACCTGTTTTCTATTACAGACCAGCGCATAATTACAGTGTGTCTCATAATTTTAAACTCACCCACGATTGTGGGGTTTTCTTCCCTTCCAGAATGAATTGTTCAGCAAAATATTTTTTATTAGATGACTAGACATTATTTATAAGGATTTGACTTTGATTGACCCCCAGGGGTTACGTGGTTCTCTCGTTACTAATTAAAAACCGAAAATGAGGTGTCTAAAAAATTGTAACTCACTTCACGGTTTTCCAAACTAAATGAGCATAATCATCCGAATGAATTAATGTAAAATTATAAAACTTAGTATGCATGCACTCAAATATATTGCTCATGACTAGAATTATCAACTTTGATCATCGGGTCACTGTAGCACTGGTAGGGTCGGAGAAGGCGGGTCAACCTCATGTAAACTTTTTTCTCCTTTTGATAACATGGGAAAATCACGACTTGCATCACTAAATTCTTATGCACATGCGCAAATGTCAACCGATTGACATATAAACCAATAGGACATAATTAGAATTAAATTGCCTACAAAGCAGTGTATAACACAATACTTAGGTCACTCGGGGTCACAAGACGTCTAGGATTGGACATTTAAAAAAATTATATATTTAGTGATGCAAGTCGTGATTTTCCCATGTTATCAAACAGGGAAAAAAGTTTACATTAAGTTAACCCTCCTTCTCTGACGCTACCAGTGCTACAGTGACTCGATGATCAAAGGTAATAATTCTATTCATAAGTTACAAATGTGAGAGTACGCATCCAAATTTTCACATGTTTTCATCAGCTCAGACGGGAGATATTGCTTCTTGAATTTAAAAAGCCGTGAAGTGAGTTTACACTTTTAAGACAGCCGATTTTCGGTTTTTAATTATTTGCATGAGAACTATTTGACCCCTGGGGGTCAATCAAAATTAAGTCCCAATTAATAGTAAGTAGTCGTCTAATATAAAATATTTCACTGAAAAATTCTTTCTGAAAGCGAAGAAAACTCCATATTTGGGGGTGAGTTTAAAATTATGGGACATACTGTATAGGATTTACAGCACGTTTGTGTGTTGAAGAGTTGTTCTGCAAAACTGGTCACGTTCACATTTATTAAAAATAAACTTACTTTATTGAGGTGTACTAGTGCTTAGACCTCCAACATTAACATTGACTCCGATGCGCCTATCCCGCTGTTTCCCAGAAATATCTTCAATATCTTCATATGTAATAATACATTTCGATTTTTTTAATAAAAAAATTCAAAAATTATTCAACACAGTTTGTTCGTAATTCAATCCACACGTGCATATTAAGGTCACGACAAGATTATCCTATTTATCTTTGAAGCATGCTCCTAACTATACTATTGACATTTCAGATTCAAACAATTTTACAATCCGGAAGTGCGTGTACTTTAATCAATTTAATTCTCTAAATTGAGTTAGGTTAGGATTTGATGAAATACGTTCAGTCACTTTGAAAAAATAATTTTAGTCTCTCAATTGACATATATAATTAATTTAATTTCGTTTAGTTTTTCGGTTGAGTAAAGTGCTGACTATATAACTAAATCTCGTTTAATTATGCGGTTTCACTGCGCAGTGTTTACTATATCAATAACCAAGTAATCACCTAAACACGTTTTTACTTTTTTGCTCTCACTTTTCCCAATGCAATGCGTGTATATATCGTATTTTCATTGGTATAATAATTATAATTTATATCTCTCTCTATTGATTTTGGGAGGTGAATGACAAGTCACAGTGACGCATATAGCGAGCTCTACAACTTCAAACGAAAGCCCTATAACCCAAGTGTTTCTAGAACGTGTCCTTCACTTACCAAATTCTCAAAGCTCTATTAGAGCTCTCAAAAATAACGTTGGACGTTTTTTGGGGGGGAGGGGTCGAACCGCCCTATCCTTTACATCTGCGTACATACCAAAAATAATTACGAACAGGGGGACGGGTGGGGGCCAAACCAGATTTTTGCATAACGTTATTTTTGAGAGCTCCCTAAATTGATCTAGATATATAGCACTAAACATCTCTTCTATTTAGTTAGCATCATATATAAGCTTTTTGAAATACAAATCTGAGCTTGGACCTGTCATTGACAACTGTTTATCTAATTAATGTAGGATGTTTCCTCCGTGCCAACATGCTACTACATTGTTAATAATTTAATAAGAATATAATTATATACAAAGCAAACCCACTTAAATAAAATAAACCAGTTCTTAGTAAAGTAAAGTGGATGTTTCATTCAACTAATTATAATGCTTGCTGTACAGTGAGATATTAAACAGTTTTGTTCTTCCTACTCCTGAAAATCCCGTGCATGCAACTAATATTTGTTTTTATTAAGGTTATTTCTACCTGGCTTATTGCAGATTCATTGTCCTATACACTTGCTATTAGCTGGATATACTACTCAATACAACTCATACTACAACTCAATACGTTTCACCACAATGAAATCCGTCTAAAATATTTTTTGCTAATTTAAACTCTAGGACCACACTGCAATGCCACATGGGATGAAATCTACTGTTGGCCTCCCACACTCGCGGGTACAACCGTGGAGCGCCCCTGCTCTGAGGTCATGAAAGGTGATGTTCACATGGATGCGTCAAATATTAACGGTAAATAACTGTGTTCAACCTATCCCTATACATATTAGGCGTCGTTCACAAGAGACGTATTCTGCAGTGTCGATGCGTCTCTTGTGATACAGATATAAATCCTATAATTATGTTATATATTAGGTCTTGTGCGCAATGCTTGAGCTTATGACAAGGAGATAACATATTGTGATGCTAAAAAATATCGATATACTATCACATCATTCAAAAAGAAGATCCCACATATGTATTATTGAATAACAAAAACACTGTCAACTGAAGGGATCACGTAATAATCAAAATAAATTTCCTCAATACTATTTTGCTTGATAACGGTTTCCGGTTTGGGTTTCTTGTCTTTAGCAAGTGCATACCGGATTTGTACAGAGAATGGAACTTGGCTATGGGATCACTGGACCAATTATAATGACTGCATCTCTGCCATCGAGGATCGTTTCGGTGGAATCCACGTTCATGAGGAAAATATGATTATCATGAAAAATGTAATTTGCTACATTTTATTCTTTGGGTCCATCCTCTCGCTCGCCTCCCTTTGCGTGTCGCTCTTCATTTACTACTACTTTGAGTAAGTTTGAGTTTGAATAATATTTCAATCGTATCTCACTGTCACGTTTTATATAAATATACATTGCATAAAATTTTGGTATAACTTTCTCATTTGATTAAGTGTAGATCCGTCCGTTGTAGTCGAGTGACGATCCAAGTTCATCTCATGCTTTCCCTCGCACTCCGATATGTACTCCTAATCGTCATTTCCGAGCCATACATTTTTCAACGGAAAACTTACCATTATAGATCTATTGTAAGTTAACTTTTGTGTTACAGAATATATATTTCTTTAGGGTAAAAAAATGGAGCTAGATTATAATACAGCGTATTTGTAGAACAAAATGTAATTTTAATTGAACAGTGTTTATGTTCTGTATTAGGAAAACTTTTATTGTATACTTTAGAACTGGTTGTGCAAAGTATTGCTGGCAGTTCAGTTCTACGCAAAAGTTGCGTCAATAAATTGGATGTTTGTCCAGGGTCACTATTTACACGCTCGCTTGACCACCAACGTCTTTAACAATGACCGTCCCCCACTTTTTAAGTACTGCGCGTTTGGATGGGGTAAAAATTTGTTTGTTCACTATTAGTATATGCATAATTTTGTTTGCACCCCATTTATTTCAACAGTACTGAGCAGTCACTATAATTTTTATTATCTTTCAAATTATGTTCTATAATAGGTGTACCGTTCATAGTTGTGGCGGTCTGGTCAATTGTGATGGAGCTGAACTTGGAGACTGTGTGCTGGCAAGGTTATGGGCAGGAGCACTACATCTGGATTATTATTGGACCTCTCCTGGCAGTACTTCTGGTAGCGCGTTGACATTCTAAAAATTTTTAATTTCATTTTTCTATACCTGTCTGCTTCCGTAGACGCGGCGTGGTACTAGAGAAGTCTTTATGTTGTAAAATTAGAAGGCTATGCCTTAAGTTCTAATATGGTTTACCTTTAACCACTTGAGTTTGGGCCAGGGACCTATGTGTATAAATGTAGGCAGACTTTGTAACCTGTAAAGTCATAGATACGCGCGCACCTTCGCACAGTACAAGTAATTACATACTACCTTAATTTGGTTATAATTATTTTAATTTGCCTACTCAGACAAACGTAGCCCTTCTATCAAAGATCCTGCGAATCATGCTTACAAAGATACAAATTACAAGGAATGAGTCCGACTTGAATCAAATTTGGTAAGAAAAACGGAACTTTAATTCACTGGTAATAATATTATATTAAAGATAACCAAACTTACTTTATTCTGGTAAACTGTTCCGTGATGTGATGTGTCGTATAGTCGTACTATAAGGACCACATTCTTCCTGTCGCCACTTCTGGGCCTAAATTTTCTCATTTTCTTCCCGAATCCAGGTGGGACGTCTGAGGCTT
Source organism: Dicyrtomina saundersi (assembly GCA_034695245.1). Lineage (NCBI taxonomy): Eukaryota > Metazoa > Arthropoda > Collembola > Symphypleona > Dicyrtomidae > Dicyrtomina > Dicyrtomina saundersi. The sequence continues at coordinate 3,432 of JAQFZE010003413.1, read as the reverse complement.
ACTACATGTTGATCAACACTATTATCCAAACAATGCAGGTGAAATTTTTTTAACGTTATATTATAAATTAATTCGCAGAACAATAATACAACATGATTCTGCAAGACTTGACAGATGCGTTCATTAGCTGAATTGGAATATAAAAAACAATCATTTTCTATGTGTCTATTCATTCATAGGGTCTTCTTGTCTCAATTCTCTACTGCTTCATTTCTAAGGATGTGAATGACGCTCTTCGGAGACATTTTACTCGGTTAGTTGTACAAGTGCGAAACTAATTATAGCCGCTTTTAGAAACAACTTTAATAGTAATGAATATTTTCTATGTGGTAAAAGGTTTACTACAACACAGGACGTTCTTTGTGCGACGTGATGGGTTTGACAATGACTGAGTGCAGGCCATTTAAAAATACTGTAGTTGTTGACATAAAATGTATTGTTTTTTGTGATAAACCGACAATGCAGCACTTGAATGCACTGAGAACCTAACGTTGGTGGTTTTCTGGTATGAAAATAGAATTTGAATTAGCTACACACTGTATAACTTAGGTCACCTCGTAACCACTATCTTTATAGGCTATATCAACATTATGGTAGCAGCTGTAGGCAGAAACTAAATTCTAGTTAATTGTAGAATATGGTTAATGTGCAGCATTATTATTGTGGTGGGCAAATGACTTGAGACGGTAAGGCAGTAAAGTAATTTGGATTAGTTTTGAATTTCAGATGGGATAAATTAATCTTTTACTCCTCAAAATAATCTTATTAAATTAACTACGATTGAATGCAAAGCTTGAAAAAAACCTTATATCTGCTGTAAAAGAGACTCTGGCTGTACAGTAAACTTATACTATTAAGTATTGTGTACAGTGAAGTAGACTCTAACGGTATAATGTAGACTCAAGTGTAGCATAAGAGGCTACGGTACTCTAAAACAAAATGAACAAAAGGTACTTCAAAAATAAGAATCACCAGACTCTAATTAATAGACAATATTTCTTTTTATTATGTTCGTTAGGAACTGTACACGTTTTCCAGTTAAATAAAAAAGTAATATAGAATTTTAAAAAATTATAAAAGTTATTTAGAGTGAATTAAAAAAAATTACTCTGGGTAAAGGAATAATCTCTAAATAGGCAGCATAATCTCTGCTAGTTGGTTTGTCACCTCAGGCAATCTGTGTTTTTAACAAAACAACTGAAACAAAACCTTTAAATTGTAACATTTACAAATCCCTGTACACATGCGTTTTATGAATACGTCATCTAAATTCAAACAAATATGCAATTTCAATAAAATGTTGACAGATTTCGTCTAAAACAATGTAATTATTTTTCCTACTTCAACAAATTAAACCACACTATATAGGCCATGTACACGTTAGAAATTGTAAGCCTAATTACTTATCACAATAAAATGCATACACTGGTTTAACAAATTAAAATGGAATTATAGTCTATATGAATAAAACAATAAAAATTGGTTTTTAATGTGTAAAAGATACAAAAATAACTAATTTTTAATTTTGCAGAAAATGCACGAGTAATTTTTGTTTTACACTAACATAAATTAAATACCTTTATATGTATAGACTTAAGTAGTCCTAATTTCTGAACAATGAATTAAATGTTTTAAGAAGTAAAATTCAGTTTTAAATTTTTTTCTGCTATGATGACATAAACATTACCATTGATTTGCTTAGGCATGAATTCCAATAAAATAATACAATTTATATAATGGAGATATCATGGAAATCAAGAAAACCCTTTGCCATTCACATTAGGCCTCTATCCGGAGTCAGTCAAATGAAAAGGATATTTTTAAAAACAGACGAAGTAGAAGGGTGAATAATCTTTGCTTTGATTAAATTGCAAGTTTGTGTAGGACCAAAGATATATATAATTTGAAGAAAAATTTAGAGATGAAAGGCATAAAAGAATGAAAAGAACATTTTAACTGAACACAACCATGTATTTATACAAATGTATTTTTGGCATTTACAGTGACGCATCTTAAATTAAACTGAATGGCAGAGAAAACAGTTGTGTGGTTTCAATTAAAATGTAAATGTGTGTCTTCTTAAAAGCTTGACTTCCAACACTCAGTCTTTTTAGAGTTGACAACCACAAATGCAACCAGGTAGGTCTGTATTGTTTTTCCACTTTAATCGGACTGACCATTGCTCCACAATTAAACATTGAATGAGCCTATGTCAAAAATCAGGAAAGTAAGCTTTTCAAAAACCATTAGATACGTGTAGAGCTCCGATTGGGTCCGAAAATCGCGGACCCGCACCCGAACCCACACCCGAGTCACGGGTTCAATAAAATTTGAACCCGGACCCGGAACCGAACCTGTGGTCCCGGGTTCAATTTTTTGTTCACCCGCACCCACTATGCACATCATTCTTTGAACCCGGGACTGGACCCGCACCCGAACCTGAAATTGGACCCGATCCTGAACCCGAACCTGAACCCGAAACCGCTTCACCCGGACCCGGACCCGGGTTCGAGTTTATAAAAGGTATCTCTAAATTTATTTTTAGAGGTAATTTTAGACGTATTTGTTGGTAACAATAAAATCAGGGTAAATGAAAAGCGCAATTTTTGTTTTTTTTTATGTGGTTTTTTTTTCTTCGATGTAAAACGCATATACTTTTATGTGGCTTAAGGACACCACTCTCCACTATTATGTTTACTTTTACTGAAAAATTAGGCATACAATACATTGCATTATGAACAATGCACAAGAAAAATGATATAAATTAGTTAAAAAATATATATTATTTAGAACACAAGTTTGGAGCTAAGAAGTTTTTAGCTTGATTTCAATTTTGGCGATTTTGGAAACTATTTAAGTGCAAACGTAGAAAAACTGTGATACTAATTTATAATTAATATAAATGCTTGATCTCGCAGAGCTGCTTGGCAAATGCAATTCTTGCTGCTGGGAATTAATAATCTGCTCATTTTTAAGCAGAGTTCAATAGCACTGTCATTTTCAAAACTCATTTACAGTGAGTGCTATAACTAGGTGATCAACACTAAAAATATAAGGTACTTAATATATTAGGACTTAAGTCATCCAAACTGGGTTTAAATTTTAATACCAACAGACACTACGAACTACAACATGCATTTCTAATTATTGTTTTTTATTAATTTGAGTGTCAAGTGAGAAATCTGTTACAAAGTAAAAATTAATATACGTCCGGTTTGACGGTATAACTTCATCGTTTAAATTTTTATACACTCATGCAGGTCATTTCCAGCAATCCTAGTTACCTCAGATAGGCGTATTAGATTGCACAGAGCCATACGCCGTCATGCACTTCCACGCAACACGCCGTTTTTAGATGCTGAGCTTTAGCTCATAAGCATCTATTGGAATGGTCATGTCCGTCTGTCTGTCTGTCTGTCTGTCCGTCTGTTG
>JAQFZE010003412.1:0-12656 GCA_034695245.1 Dicyrtomina saundersi | reverse complement strand
TTTAAAAGCTTCAAAAATGCGACCTGTAGCGTGCGACCAACCGACATTGTGACAGACAGACAGACAGACACCAGACACCAGACCAATAGATGCTTGCTCAGCATCTAAAAACCACCACGTGCACATTGTAGAAACAATACACTATGCGGCAACGCCGCGGCAATGAGAGGAGTGGGAACCATGTAGGAAGCTTCCACAGTAGCACAACGAGAATGAAATAAAATCCAAATTCAACTTTTTGAATTGCTCAAAAAAGTTATTGGAGGTTATATTTTGATAGGAATTTCCACTTCACCAACGTTACTGACTAATTCCCTATACCAAAGGTAAAATTTGGGGACACAACAATAATTTACCACAAAAAAGAGGAAAAATAAAAACAAAAAAATTAAATTTCTCAGTAGTAATAATGCACAACCTCTTTGCAAGGAAATCTTACTTATTTACCTTATCTGCAGACACCTCAACCACAAATGCTGAAGCAAACGCATTAGATAATTTCTTTACCCCAGAAATTACATTTGAATTTGTTTTTAGTTCAGTCACAGCACAAGCTCCGCCTCTCTTTCCAATAAGCTTATTGTATACTTGCCATACGTTAATGGTATTGGTTGTTGTAATATGTGTAGTTGCCCATAGATTTTACCCCAGTGTGTCTGAACAAACGAAAGATTATGTACAATTTATAGTAGTTATGTATGCACGTATTATGAATCTTAAGGAGCACTGAGACTCAGTTTTTGTCCCCTGACCGAAATGAAGTGAAATTATATTAAAAGTTGGTCTATTTAACTGCATATTGCAAAATATTTAGCAAATAGTTAATAACCAAAAACTATACAATGCATCTACATCGCATTTGTGAGTTTTGAAGTAATTGGAATCAAATTGGTGCAAAAATGCGACCTGTGGCGTACAACAACGGAATAGAGGACGAACGGATGAAACAATTTTATTAGATGCTCTATGAGCTAAACCATAACATCTTAAAACTAGAAAAAGAAGCAAACACCAGACATCAGAACCTCCTATAATCACTTTAGCGGCAGACTTACAAGAAAATTGTTTCTCAAGTTACACGCCAATTTCAAAATGTGCCATTCAGAAAAAGTCAGGCTTATTTTAACTAGCGTATATTCATAGTAACGCATTTTTTATTTTTTGGCCACAGTAGCATGCAAGAGTTGAAAAATTTCAAATTTTGATTTTATGCCGCCCAGTAGCTTTTATATTTGTTATTTCTTAGGGTTTGACAAAATTCGATTTCTTTTAATCCTTAGACCTTTTTAGGATAAAACGTTTATGAACATTTTTTGCCAACCATTGTCTCCTCGGTAATTTGCTCCCTCCTGCGGGGCGTTCCTTCCGATAAGCAATAGCGAATTGTTTCCCCACAAACTTTTATTTAGGTTACTGAAGTGCATAATGTTGTAAGATTATGTGATGATTTATGAAATGTTAGGTAATAAGAACATGTGTTTTTATTTAATTCTCGCTATCTCCACCAATGCAGAATTCACTTTATTAAACCGCAAACTTAGATTAAATTGTACCCTAAAAAATACAAGTAATGGAAATAATGGTTAGTTCAAACAATAATGAAATACTTAAGATCTATAGCTCCTAGTCTTATAGCTTACAACATTTGCGTTAATTTTTTCAAAATCAGTACCTTTACACGATAGTATACTGACCAGTTGTTGAATTTAAGGGCTGGGCGAAAATTTCTGCTGTTCCTTATTAGAGGAAAAGTGTCCAGGGGGAAATGAACGGGGAGACAATTGTTAGCGGGAAAATGTCGAAGGGACAATGTCAAGGGAGACTTTGCCCGTTTACCTCTTTAGACAGTTTCCTAGAAAGTAGAAAGTAAGTATTTTATGGATTTTTTAAAATTTGACAATTTCGAATGGTTTCAAAAACCCGATTTATGAGAAACCACTAGTTCTGTGCTGTCACTACTGCCGTGCTGGACAGTCAATAATAATTTTTGTCTCGCCTTTGTCTAGTTAGTGGGCACCAATAAGCCTACGGTTAAACTGATGTTCAACCCAACTGTATTAGCAGCTATGTTTCTGGCGCCGCAGGTGCCACGGCTTAAACGGAGCCCATCTGTATAGCTGCTGGATTGTCAATACCTATTTTAATTGACAATTTTCTGAAAGAGAGACTGCTGTTTAGAATTAAGGTTGGAATTTTGTAGGAAGTTTTCGCTCAGCAAGACCATCGTCCTGGTGTGCTTAAAATTGTTCCTAAATTGGATTTTGAGTGCAGTTTTGAGTATTTTCAATCCAATTATAGTTATGCTTAAATCTACCTTCAGTGTTAGTTTTACTTAATTACTAGTCATAGCTTTGCGACTAGGTTTGTGGTATGTAGTTAAATTACTTTACTTTGTTATTTTATTTATTTTTTATTGTTTTTATATTACTTTCAACTTTTCAGTTCATTAAATAGATGCATCGCATTTAAAATATAGGGTCTGTGATCTGAAAGTATGTAAACGTAAACTTTATCTGTAATGCAAGTTATGCAAATGCATTTTACGCCGTAGTTGTTTATACATTCAAACAGAAGTGTGAAAGAGAGGCAAATAGCATGAAGTGGAGTTGATTTTCATGTACTGATAATGTTTAAAGTTAGAGATTTGAGGTTAGCTTCATTAAGGAGTCAAGCACTAAAGTAATTGTTTGTCTTGTAGTCAACTATGGAAATGTTTGAAAGCATTGATGATGCTTTAAATTACTTCGATCTTATCGTAAATATACCTTATTAAGCAGGCGTGCTTGGGTGAGCGGTTAAGACTGCAGACTGAAAACAAATTTTCCAGTCCTAGATCTGGCTTCAATCCTAGGCCACTGCTTATCGTTTGCGGATCTGTGTTGTACCGTAAACTTTACTGTATGGTTGGTTGAAACCCAATCTTCTTTAGTACTCCTTAGTGACCACTACTTAATGTGTGGCCTAGGGAATGGGACTACTTTACTGTAGACAGGATGGGAATAGGTGAAAGTGTACAAAGACTGAGACGATCTAACGCAATAGCCTCCTATTTCGTCACCCACAGTGATTAGTTAATTATGGTTGTAAGAACTTCGGTTATATCCACATAATGAATATTTATTTATATGCATATTCCTTATCTAAAGTTTAAAAGAAGCTCTCTGAATGGCTAACCGCTGACTTGAAGAGGCAAATGCACCGTCGTGTTTAATTGCAAGCTTAAAGCTTCAAACTGCTAATTTAGTATCTTAGTACAGATCTTTAAGGAATCAAATTAACATTAAGGTTAAGGGTGCAAATTTTAATTAGTATCAGCAAACAATTTCTGAGCAGTCTACCTTAACCTATTCATTTAATGTACACAACATACTAATGAGTAAATCTAAGGCAGCTCCTACTAATTTTAATCTTCAAGTAAATGAAGGGACCATTATCCAAAAATAAGAGATATCTGACTCGCTTGCTAAGGCTTTTATATTGTAGGGGTCAAATGCGGATTTAGATATTCTGCTATTAAACTGATCTAAATGGAAACGGATTACTTTAGTTTACTGAATGCAAGGTCATCACGCTAATTAAAAAAATCGCAGTTGGAATCCTGACGAATTATTGTATCCTGTTCTTAATGATTGTGCACGCGAGTTAGCATTTTCATTACCATTACTCTACACATTTTTTAAGTGTTGTGTGCGTACCCATTATAGGTTAAGTGTGCATAAGTATTGCGACTCAATAAAGCAAAAAGCTCACGTTTTAATGATTTGTCGTATAAACTGACTTCCTCTTTACTATTGTTAACTCAGTTCTCAGATATATGCAGCTTAGGTTAAATAATTTGAATAATTTGTTCTCTGTGAATTGTTTAACAGCAACTGTAAATAAAACCATTCAATATTTTGTATAAATCTGACAATCTTACGATGTGGCTAGCTTCGATACTTTAACTTGTAATACAAAGCAAATTAAAAAATGCAATATATAAATACCTGGGCTTTATTATAAATTGTAACCTAACGTTAAGTCAGCAATTTAACTATGTGAAACACCGAGACACGTCAGCAATAGGTATGCTATGTAATCTGAAAAGATATTTTAATTTTAATATATTTATTAATATGCTTATATTCGCATTAATGCCCATATTTTTACAAAAGATGATTATTGTCCTCACTTTTGCGCTGTTAAAAGCCAAAATGATTAACAGGTTCTACTTATCAAAATAAAAAGTATAATTTTATCATTTCTGGTTGGCAATAATAATGCTGAATGGGATATTCTACTTAAATTAACAAATATATTGTATGTTTCAGAGCGATTAATACACTACTTTATGTTATTTGTATTTACTACACTAAGCTGTTGTAGCATTACTTAAGTTAATGGTTTTTTAGTAAGGAGTCAATTTTGTTTTAACTCGTTCTAGCTACTTGTATTTGCTTGACTATCCTCATAAATTTAAATTAAAATAATTTAAAATCTTATTGGTTTACCGTGCTTTTAATATTTACAATGATGTATCTGACGCTTTGAAAATTGACGATGAACTGTGTGAAAATTTTGTTGTGAGTCTGCATGATGACTTTAAAAAACGGATGCACAGGCCACCAAAATGTGTTTTAATTGCTATACAGTACTACCTCCAAATCAGTCATCCTAGAAAAAATGAACTGGCTAAGCTTTGATGAGCGTCGTAATATAAATCAGCTAAAATTTTTACATAAGCACTTTTTAAATTCTGAAAGCAAAGTTAGTATGATGTTGTCCCAGTATATTACCAACACAAAAAACACGTCCACACGGTCAGTACGCAAACCACTCAACCTACTACATACAACAAAAGTTGGAAAATTTGGACAAAAAAGCTTCTCCTTCGCAGCAGTGCATGCATGGAATTCTATTCCTGCCAACATTCAAAAAATGCCAAAGCACAATCAATTTGTACATGCAGTTACACATTATACATTGTCTAAAAGACTTGAAATTAATTTTTTATCATGACCTCTTTTATTTAACTGTTTCAGCATTTGGACTTATAAAAATTTGGTAATGTGTAAACATATCATAATTTGAAACTCGTTTTTAAACCGTTACAATCTTTTTTAATTTAGTGATGTTTAGGGACGAAAAAAGTATATTTTTTATTACTTTAAACACTTTGATAAATTGGTTTGATTTTGATTTGATATGGATCTATTGGTGGCCAGCCAACCGTATTAGCTGATATAATAATAATAATAATAATTTATTCATGAAGTTGATTTGACCATTGGTCCATACAACTCTTCTGTTTGTTGTTTTACAAAGTCGTTCTTAATTCGTTGATTACATACAATAAAATGTTGCAAGCGCAGTATTAGTCACTCTAAATGAAATAAATAATGTTTGCGTATTTCTTAACTATACTTGTTCACACGTATTTAGCATACAGTTTTTCTTTTTGAATCTCAAATAAGTAATTATATCTAGCTGTCAGCCATTTCAAAAAAGAAAGCCCTGATTTTGAGAGCTACTGCCCAGGCATTATATACAAGTAAAACATTTTCATTTTTAAGTAAATTATTTGATAATATACTAGTTGATTTTGAGACCTTTCAAACTGTATTCCTCCGACGACTAACAGGCACCACTAACTTAACTCCTGGTTTTTTCTTCGACTAGAAACAGGAGCGCAGAACATCAAGCTGCTACTATTTAAGGCACTGCTTCGGTTTTTAGTGAAGATACTCAATGCAGCAGAAAACAGTAAAATTAAAAACTGCTACCAAGAAACACTGAATATTAAAGGCACAGACCCTAGATTTAACTGGATGCTTCAAATTAAAAAGCTGTTTGCCGAGGCGCAACTTGAAAAAGCTTTTAAAAACCTAAACGCTGAATATCTGACAAAGCACACAAAGAAAATTGTAGAAAAATATCGACTGAACTGCATAAACAAAGACGTCCTCAAAATGCAGAGCTGCGCCGCAATGACATTCTATGCTGGTATCAAAACCCATGCACTAATATCAGAATACTTTAAGATGAACATGGAATGGAACATGACAAAGTTCATACTAAACCTAATAACTGGATTCCCTAGAATCGTACTAAAAGTAAAGGCAACTAACCTTAACGGCATAAATAAGCTATGAAAACATGCAGAAAAGACGACTTGTGATCTATGCGGAAAAGAAATGGAAGACTTTTTTCATATAATGCTTAACTGCCCGCATTACAAGCCCCACTGGACGAAATTTCTCAAAAAGCTATCCACCAGCAAACCGACAAGGGAGAACCTCACATCGGCGATCCTTAGCCGTTACCCTGATGCAGAAGGATTTGGACAACTCTTAAACTTCTGGGACAAGGCTCTAAGAATTTGACGCTTCTTTCTCAGCTGTATTGAAGAAACATGACTCCTTTATCCTTACATCCCAACTCAATGACCACATTCAAAATATAATATAACATACTATAGAATGTTCTATTATAAAGACTACCATTATGAAAATATACTAATTACTCTATTACTATTATTATGTATTACTTATCTGAAATGAAACACACAATGTGAACTTAATACTACTCTACATTATAATGACATGATTACTTTATAGAAATGCAGCCTTTAACAATTTCTCGTTACAGAACAAATAAGCAAGACACACAAGAAACGTTTTACTTAAAAGTTAATATTAATTACCAAGGATCTTTTTGATCACCTTGTAAATAACAAATTTGTAAAAACCTAATGTTGTATGGGCTAACGCCAAATAGACACAATGAATAAATTATTATTATTATTATTATATTATACTAGTTATGAAATTACTTCGACAAATATTAGGTAAATTCAAGTTACCTACAAGTTTTTGTCTAGGCCCACGGTAGTGCGGACACAAGAACATAATATGATACAGATCTTCCAAATCCTCAAGATTACAAATATTACAATCACTACTCTTATTTAACATACCGTTAAAATTAGTCACCTTTCCCTTAAACAATTCTGGGTAGCCCTAAATAAATATTTTGTATGAACTTAACAATGTTCAAGCTGTGTCCGCTGTTGAATAGGCTGTTCTGAGTGGCATCAGTTTTCAGAATGTGAAACTAGGGAAATCGCTGATTGTGCAGCATGTTCTGTACGTCAATGTTTATTGAGTTTTGAGCTATTTCAGCTACCAGCCTTTTACCGTTTATATAGATGTAAGTTTTTGAAAGGAGCTTAAACTTGTTCTGAACACCATGAGCTTTAAACAAAGTCCGTACCTAATCATACCAGTTATATTTTGTGCTTGCACCTTTAATATTTCTTACTGCTTGAAAACAGTTATAAATAGCGCTTGACACTTCTTTGCAGAAAATATTTGAGTACAGAAATCGTAAGACGGCTTTAAATACTGCTCTCTTCACCGAAACTGCCCCTGTTTCTGGCCTCACTATATAGTCAGGAGTAAGATTGCTAAGTGATAGTAATTTGCGAATAAAGGTAGTTTGAAGTAGTTCTAGTTCTTTAACATACTGCAGCTCCCAAATTGGAAATGCTTACATCACTATTGACTTAACCATAACGTTAAAAAGTTTTAGATGCACGTTTATGTTTTTTACCTTAGCTTTATGAAATATTTGAAACACTTGGGCTGTTGCGGCTCTTGCCGTTGATAATACACATTCTTTTTGCTTACTAAAAGTGCCCTTTTTTGTGAAAAGGACACCTAAAAACTTATACTCACTCACGATTTCAATAATTAAATTATTCCAGTTTTGCAACTTGGAGCTATGTATTAGCTGATATTAGTTAACTATTAAAATATAAAATATATATTTAAATCTAGTTCTTTACTCTTACAAGAAAATGGTTTTACATGTTTCCTGCCAAATTGAAAAACTGCCACTTACGAAAATTAGGCTAGTTTTAAACAACACAGATCCAAAGTAACTCTACTGCATTTTGCGTTTTTTGGTCACAGTAGCCAGCCAAAGTTAAAAATTATTCAAATTTTGAATTTTTGGCAATCTGTAGCTTGTACATTGTTAATTTGACTTTGACAAAGTTTGTTTTTTCTAAACCTTTGACCGTTTCCTCAAACGTTATTTCAGAAATTTTCAAAATTCAAAACTTTTAATGTTTTGAAAAAAAATAATACTTTTGAGGCCTTTTAAAAAAAATTTGTTAGTGTCAACAGCGTTTGTCTTTTAAATCATTACTTTGTACTAAATGATCTGACACGGTAATAAAACTTTAAACTTCAAACTTTTGTTAGAATAATTGAGTCTAAAAAGTATAATTTCCTTAGATTTTTCCAAATAAATTTAAAACTAAAAATTTAAAAAATCTTTAAATTGCTTTTTAAAAACTCAAAAACTTGAATGATAAAAAAATAAATTGTCAACATTGGATAAGAAATGAGAAAGCAAGATGATCAAATGTTTGGTGGGCTACTGTTGCGGAAAAACGATAAATGCAGTCACATTACTTTACATCTCTTACTTCTTTACCAGCAGTCTAAGCGTCAACATTTCGCTGCACTGAGCTTTACTAGTAATATTTCTGAAACTAAACAATTTGTATTTGTAGCAACAATCGAAAAAATATATTTTTCTACATTTGTTTATAAGTGTATTTTAAGGTTATTAGTGTGTAATTACAATAAAACGTTCAGTCAGATCTATGTACAATGTACATTAGGCGAATATTATTTACAAACTGTCACCTTGTTTGGACTCAGATTGAAGAATTAACCACTGAGTTAAGTGAAAAAGCTTGATATATCTACGAGTGCCGAATGCATTATATAAGTGCAGCATATAAGTGTTATTGTTAATATTTTACTTAAATATTTATTTCCCAATGTGCAATTTATTACGCTTAGATATAAACTGGCTGATGGCATGATGGCTGATGGCATAATGTCCAAAACTGATATAAATAGAACAATTTATATTTTAAACATTTATGTCAACTCTATTAAAATTGTGGCATCAAATCATACTGGAAAGAATTTTTATGGCATCCATCGTTTAACTGCAGTTAGAAAACTCAGTATTTCAGTTCACCACTTCGGGTTTTAAGCTGCTATATTGGGCGAAGAGTGAGTCGTCGGTTCGAATCCAGGCTGGGGCGCATGTAATTAGCTAACTTTAAATACGTAGTTTACTTTCTTCTTTATTCTTTGCTTCGGTTTTTACAACTTCAGCAAAAGTTGGCTTATTGCAACCACTTATCTTAGTTAATTTTTTTTCCTATTTATAGATGCATGTGTTCATATCAGCGCAAATGAATGCACTTTACTTGCAATGTGTGCTGCTTTGCCGAGTTCTAGCTAGCCTCTCATAGCTACAACTGAAGGTGTTAGTTCAGCTGTGTGGCGTTTTGTTTTTAAAAGTTCTGAGAAGTTAAGCCCTTTTTTATCTGATAAGCAGCTGGGATAGACTATTGTTTCTGTAAAGTCAGAAGTGTGAGCTGGACCATTTATAGGATAAATTTCATTTCGGGAGTTTAGCAAGACCGCAATTTTATTGGTGTTAATGTGGCTTATCGGTATGATGTGGTTATCCTTTTTTTAAATAACCACGAAATGCTGTGCAGTTTCCTTTCTAGTCTTAGCTCTCTAATACTTTTATATGAATTCCCGTTCGCCACAACTATACAATTTCTACTCAAGATCTTTCAACACATACTCAGCCTTATCATCTCAATATTCTTTTAAAGTATTTGGTTAAGTGTATTTTATTGTTTTTTGTTTTGTGTACATTAGTTTTGGAGTTAGTAAATTTACTGTCAACAATTTTAGTTTAGTAGGGTTGGTACAAAGTGAGTTCAATTATTTTAAATACTAACATTAGTTTAAGATTTTATTTTAATTTAATTTATTTCTGTAGTGTTTATTTGTGTACATAATATTAAGTCGATGTAGTAGTATGTAGTCATGTATTTTTGTGGCAAATGTAAGCTTAAGGTGAGGAATAAGCAGCTCCATACAAAATGCATTGAATGTGGTCACACCTATCATACTATATGTGTTCTTTTTAATCCAGTTGTTAATGTAAGCATTGATGGGCAATAGACATGTGCAGCATGCATACTGAATTCTATAGTTGCAGTGCATACATGCCAAGTTTTTTGGCAGCAGAATATTTTGAAACAGATAGTAAAGGGTATTTTTATTGTTTTAGTTGCATTATTTCGAATAATATTATTGACCTGGGTGATTATGCAATAAATAGTTACCTTGTTCCTTATCTCGATTTTCAACTTATCGACGGTTGTCTATCGGCTTTAAAGTCAAATGGTTACAAATATTTTATTTAAATATTAACACTCTAAATACAGCCTTGTTGGAGCGCCTGGTTAATATTATAGAAAATTATCATTTAGATATAGTCTGCTTAACTGAAACTAAACTAAATAAGTACATACCTAATTTGCTTATAAGTATAAATAGGTTCATTATGCATAGGCTAAATGGAAAAATACAAAACGGTGGTGGTATTGCGTTATACATGCGTGATTATTCATTTTTGGAAATCATCGATATGGAGACAGCCAGTTCTATGTCAGGTCTTAAGTAGTTTTATGTCAAAATTTCCACGTATTGTATAAAGCCCTTTATTATGACTATTGTTCACCGTCTTCCGTCAACAAATAAAACAGCTTTTATTGAACAATTTGATACTATTATGACAGCTCTGCACTAACTTAACTACGACTTCGTAGTCACAGGTCATTTCAATATAGTTTTTCTGGAAAAAGATGCTGAAAACAGAACCCTTTTTAATGGAGCTAGTACTTATGGAGTTTCACAGCTAATCCAGAAACCAACTAGAGTTACTTAGGACACTAGTTTTTTATTTGACTTTTTTTATGTAGCTAGAAAAGGTAAACATAATCACAGCAGAATTTAAAACACAGCCGTATCTGATAACTTTGGTGTTTATAACGCTTAGCTATAGAGATATCGATTGAGAATAATTGAAGAAATACATAAGCGAGATACCTTGGTCAGCTATGACTATATTTAATGATGCAGACGATAAGCTTAACTACTTTGAATTATCAGTTATGAAGGTGATTAATTGTTATTCATCTATTATTTCCAAGCGTATTTGTGGAAAACCTTCGCAATGGTTATAAGTCAATTTAAAGCGTGAAATGTATATGAGCGACTGTCTGAAATCAAGAAGCATCAGGTGGAAGGACCACTCTATCTGGAAACAATACATTATTCTGCAAAATGAAATTAATATAAAAGTTTGTCTTTCAAAATCACAGTATTAAAAGTCAACGTTTGTAAAGCTTGCAACATCAACAAATGTTTGAAATGTTTAAATTAACAGTAAACAGCAGTGCTTAAGTCTCAAGAGAGCATTACCAAAGAACTGGCTCAAGGTTTTGTGGTACAATCAAGCTGTAATGATAATCTGGATGAACTTTATGATAGTATAATTTTATATAATGGAACTTTTGGTGTCGTAATTAATGCATTTGTATTGTCGATTGTAAATTATTGCTTTATTATTAAGGGAGCTTAATAGACCTAAAATTTACATGTCATTTAAAATAAAATTAATCGTCTGGTTGTCTCCTTTAGTGATTTTCCTATTATGTACTTAAAGGACAAAGGCATGGATAAGTCTATTTTACTACAGCTCACAAACATATTAAGCGTAATAACTATTATTGTTTAATTAGGTTATTGAGGTATGGGTCTGACATTCGTAGTCTAGTTGGGATTTTAAAATTTAAGGAGTCCACTAGAATTAAAAAGTCTAGTAGTAATAAGCTTTGTTATTATGTTAAATTTTGATCTCAATGCGGGACAAAATTACTTGTGTATGGATGTGTTTATCTGTAAAATAATTTACCTTATGATGTTAAATTTGATAGGTTACCCATGTTGGCATTTTTAATCTTGATTTGTTTAATTAAGTTGTAACAACAAGAAAAAAACGCATTTATCAATTAAATCAACCCCCGTAACAATGTTATATGCATCTTGATCTGATTCCTATGGTTTGTAAATGGATTGATTCAGAATAAGGATTTTATGTTTTGCCTTTATTATAATATATTATGGAGACCATCGAGCACGCAAACCGCGAACATCTAAATTCTAAGTAGTCCCGAAGTATTTCATAAATTTTATTTTACTTTTCAAATTTTGAACAGTTAAATAACAGTTTTTGTCTACTTTCAACTCGTAATTAAATACTAAAGTACGTCAGCAAGTGTAATTCGATCAAAAATTTATGAATTTAATTTAACTAGTTAGTTTTTTACGAACTCTCAAAATCCTGCCACGCCGCAAGCTGAACAGACTGAGAAAAAACCTGGAAGTACATACATAGAAAATTAAGACGAGAAAATATAAACCCAAAAAAGCAAGAATCAACTTTAAAACATAAAGCTAAGTTCCTTCTAATTTATACGTAGGCCCACAATTTTTATATTTTCTTTTATAAGGTGTTAAGATACTAGCAACACGTTTATTTTAGTAGGATTGAGAGAAAAGTAAAAATGAGATGCGAGTGGTGAGGTAGAGATATAATGGTAAACGATAGGATACAAGGACTCACCAGAGATTTGAGGAAACTAATTGTAGATTACTTCTTCCTTTTTGAGATTCTGAATATTCCTTTTCGGAATTTTATGGATTTTTCGCGACGCGTTTCGG
>JAQFZE010003411.1:0-12659 GCA_034695245.1 Dicyrtomina saundersi | reverse complement strand
ACTTACCTAAAATTAGGCAATTGCGTAAAGCTGAGTATCCTATTATCAATACTTTCGCGGTTAATTACGGGAGGAGCTTGAGCCAGTTTGAAATTTTTCGGATTGAACTGAGGATGGTTAGATTGATCATATTTGGGTACAGTGGAGCGACGATAGCAGAGGGCCATCATGGCAAAGAGTAAAAAGACTCCACCCACCACTGAGACCATTCCGAATACTAAAAAGATTGTATTAGAACCACCTTCAACATCAGGACCTAAAATCATAAACACAGAGTCAGCGCCGTCTTGGATTACATATTTGATTTAATCCTTTTTTTGGTATAATGTTTGAAGGAATTTCTTTTATTCAGTTCGGAGTTTAAACTTTAGACTTCTGGGGATGAATGACTGACTGATACTTCTTTGCCTACACCAAACTAAATATGTAAGGTCATTGGTACTCTTTTAAGCACACAATGATTTGATTACAGGGGAAATATCAAAATTAATATTATTTCACATCATACATATTTTAAAAAAAAACGTTCAAGTGAATTCAGAGTAATGATTTACTAGGAAAGATTGTTTTCCGTTGAGGCGTTGTTGTTAGAACATTTTGCATAGGGGTCTGTGTTGGCTTTGTCTCTCCTGATTCATGAGTAGCTTTTACCATAGTTGAACAGTCTGGCCCCTCGAAGCCATCGTTGCAATGGCAAGTATTTACATTTGAGCAGTCTCCGTGTCCCGAACACGGAAAATCATTATGATTTGATGGACATTTTTTCCCATCCATTAAGGTGGAAACCTTTATACATGTTTGGTTCAAACACACCTGAAAGCGAAGATTGGACACAAACAAAAATAGGCATGCAGTTAAACCAACAACGAACTTTGAATATCCACTATGTAGTTATTTAATTTTGATTTTGAAAGATAATTAAAAATATTTTCGTTATATAGGGCACCATACTTTGTCCTTACTACACCGGGTTCCATCCCGAACTAATTCCATTTGATCCGCATTCCGATCTCGGGGTTGACCATTCAAACTTTTGCACTCCACTTCTGTCCCATTCATTTTAAATAAAGTTCGAGAAAATGTTGTATTTTGTAATGTACTTGCCGCCGTCGGATTTTGCTCTCCCCCCTTACAGTGCAAAAGACCGCACATGACATTTTCCTCTGAGCAATTTCGATACACTCCTTTCTCTTTCTCTCGGCCACAGTGCCCATTGTGAAGCCCCCTTACATTGAAATGCTCAAAACATATGTTACTCGCAACTTTGGCTGAAACCAACACAACAACAAAATTTAACGAATTTTTAAATACAGGGACACAAAAAAATCAAAATTTAATGTTATTATATATAGTTTATATATTAATTTAATAAATTTCAAAACTTACACCCCCAGTCCCAAATAGCTTTACATTGTTGATCCAACGTCGGACAAAAACCATTGAAGCAGTACCCTCGACTGTCTCCACAGGGAGATCCGTTTTGCTTGTACGTATTCAGTGGACACTCCCCAGCCGCCCCCGTACAATGTTCAGGCAAGTCACATTCACCAGTAGCAGGACGGCAAACAGTAGAAGATTTTTTGAACTTTAAATGTCAATGTGAAGGCAATTGTTGTTTAAAATAGTTATGCTCCTCTTGAGACTCATATAATTCCAAAAGTACTTCTAATTTATGATATACTGTGATGATACGTACCTGGCAATTTTCGCAGCATGGCATTTCATTGTGACACTGAGAGGTGGTATATAGACGACAGCTCAGTCCATCACAGCATGGATCCTTGGTGCACTGCTCTGGCGTGCCACAGTCGCATTCCTCACCCGGCTCAAGCTGCCCGTTCCCACATGTCATTTTAATGGGCTTGTGTATAAATGAATGAAGACAAAAAAACACACAAATTATCAACTTTATACATGTAGTGTGCCTCATTTAATTTTATTCCGTCGTCAATCCAGAGTAATTGCGGTTTAATTTCTCCCATGAGATTTTCAAATTGTAGTATAATATTATCTTTTCCTCAAATAATGTCATAATATGTCGGCAAGTAGTACTAACTAAGTAGTTACCTCAAATATGTTGGGCTTATTTGTGAGACAAAGTGCGTGGCCAGCGCTGAATGTGGACAAATATGACTTGCGTGAACATTCTGAAAATCTGTAGGGCTGAATCCCATTAGGTCCAACCATATTCTCATTCATAATACATCCGTACCAGTTAGGACAGTGGCAGCCATCAACTGTAAATCAAAGTTTGTGTTCTCCGGGTTACATTGTAATTTTTATAGTGATAAATTAATTATATCAGTGTGGTAATTACTAATATATGCATTTAATTTAACTCTGCACCCGTCTACTTACCATCTTGATCATGGGGCATATTAAGATTATGTCCTAACATGTGCGCTAAAGCAACTCCAGTTATATGTGGTTGATAAATTGAAACATCCGTGACAACGCCCATGGATGTCGACTTGCAAATGGAACTGGGAACACCGACTCCAGACTCCTGAAACGGTATCCCTGAGATGAGCATCGTGGAGTCTTTGTTCACCTTATACAAGCTTCGGAGGCCTATGCATGAAAACAAAATCAAATTAATATAACACGCAACTATATTTCTTATGTTCGCCCCCTCCAAAATTATTATGTAACTATGTAGGTAGGTAGTAATAAAGTAAATCTACAGTGTGTCAAAAAAGTGACACAAAAAAACAATTTAAAGAATAAAAGGGGATTATTTAGATTAGATGCATATTTTATAAAGTGTCAAACAGAATCCCAGAGGAGCATACAATAAATTGCATCTCCCGACTTTAAAGTATAGCCACACCATTTGATTAAAATAAAATACAGAAAACCCGAGAGCAGGTAGGTAATAATAATGACTACAGAGACCCGCCAGGGGCTCGTCGTTCCAACAATTTACGGTAGTGCATATAAATCCTGATCCTGGATTCTACCAACTAAATTTTCAAGTGGGAAGGTTTGAGAATCTTTTAATTATTGTAGTCACCATATATGTCGGTCAGTTTAGCAAGCGTTTGTGGTAAATTCGTTCGGTCGCTTGGCGGTAGAGCCAAAAAATTATCCCTCTGCCATGTTTCCACGTAAACAACGGAAATGGCTGTGTTGAGCTTGCGGAAATACTAAAAGAGCAATAAGAAACAAAATACGATTTATTTATATATATATTTGTAGCATGGGGAATGGGGAAGTATATAAACTTTGGCATTTAGTATCATTAGCCCATAGGGTGTGTGTAGACGTAGGGCGTAAGGGCATTACATTTTATGAACTTAAACTTTTGGCTCATTGAAATATGCACTAATCATAGACTATTTAGCTGACTCACCAAATCGGCAATGTTGACAATTTGGAGAGCATCGTGAATCACTTGCAACCTTGTTGAACCATTTCGCTTCTCGAACTATATACGACCATAATAAAAAACAAGTACCATTTTATATATTACGACACGATTGTGCAGTCCGTAAACAAAATGTTCATTGGGATTCAAACTGCGGACGTTTAAGTAGAATACACTCGCTAGATACAGATAGGTATATACCTAAAAGTATAGATGAATATTTAATAAGAAAGTGATAGGATTTCATACATATGTATATAGTTAGAGAGATAGGAAAAAAGAGCTCAAGTCAGACTCTACCATAGGCTTGTCAAGGAGGACTGCCAGCTCAATAAAATATTGAGGTCCGGCTTTCTCATCCGCTCGTCTCCCAGCAAAATCATGGTAGCCCCCTCCATATGGTGACTGATGCAGATTATAGTTAGAGTTGTACTTTTCAAACAGGTATTTGTTTCCACAAGTCTGCCGTCCGACAGATTTAGCTTCGAAAACAATATGTGGATGTTTGTGCTGTCAAAGTCAAAACATACGGGCTTTATCGCTTTATGGGTCCACATTTCTTATAAATAATATTATTTCAGACTTCCAACAAGGGACTTTAGTTTTTTTTTACATTTCATAATAATATTTATACGAGAGTAAAAGACTGCTGCTACTACCACTACTACTCCTATTACTCAGTGGTGAAAGTAAATCATGTCGGAAGTACAACAGATGTAAATTTTTTATTGAACTACTCACAGACAAGTCTCCACCATAGAAAGGATGTATTATGAAAGTTTCGTTGCCCATATGAATAATGCCTGAGAGTCCATTGCATGTCCTCACCGCAGCTGCCGACCACTCAAACCCTTCCACAATCCCATGGTAGTAGCACATTTCAAACTCGGGCCGTTCTTGTTGATCTGTTTTCTCATTGAATACATGTCGATGCAAAATATTGGGGGCTATGAGCGTTGGATTCAATTCAAGAACAAGCCTAAATTTATGGTTAAAGGCTTGAATAAGGAATGATGTGCGGTGAAAGTGTTTCCCGGGCTATAAAATAAACATAAAGGTAAAAGGGGAAAAAAAGCAATTACATAAACGGTTTCGATCATGAGTCTGGAAAAATATACATACTACATGTAAAACGATTAGTCAAAAATAGAATCGTAGGCTTCATTAATTATAATCGTTGTGCGTGTAATGGCGTAGATGATTACTACTACGCCATCACATAAAATGACTATACGATTAATGAATTTTTGCTACGAAAAAAAAAGTTTGTTTTTTTAAGCGTAGTCAATTTTGAAAATGAATTCAAGTATGTATGTAAGGTAACTCTATAAATTTCCTATGTAAAGTACCCTTGACTGTTGCATTGCTTGAATTCCAGGGGCTTGTGAACGAGGGCCCTTTGACGTTGCTTCCCGCGTTGACAGCCCCATAACCTGGTGATGGCGAACTTGAAGAACATTTACGATTTGGTAGTACTGAGCACCGATACTTCGGACTAAATCTTGATTTCCTGGAAAATCCCTGAGTAGTCGTTCCACTTCCGCTAAAAAAAAATTTATTGTAGGAAATAAAAAATTATTTTAGCTCAAAAAGTGTGAACATGCAATACCCATGATAGTTTTAGTCTAGCTATTAAAGTGGTCCACTTACAAAAAAAAACTATAATATAGCTAGCGAGAAATGTGATGAAAAATTAAATAGGTAGACGTACTCTTGCTTACAGTTACAGAACAGAAGTAACAGTAGTGTCTATATTTCTAATATTTCCTTTGTTTTGTAAAATCACTGCTTTTGAAATTATTTCTGTACACTTTTTCAACTAAATCACCTTTGCGACTTAGAAGTTTCTTCAGTGGTTGAACAAAGTGACAAAGTATTATTTTAAAATATTATGTGCAATTTTAGTACAGTGTTTTCAGTTATTTTGCTAGTTTAAGTATATCCACAAGTACACTAAAGATTAGACATGCTCTTTTACGACTTGAGCCATACTTGTATACCTATAAATGCAAGGGCTACAAGAGCCAATGAAAATCTTATTAATGCTAATTTTAACACGAATTTTAAGGGGTGTTACAGTTACACTGTAATTCGTGATACCTGGTATAATTATACAGATGTAATCAAGGTACAATTATGTTGGTTTTATGACTGTAATAATCGTACCGTCAAATCGAATGTATTACAGTCAAGTGACACTTTGACATTTTAACAATTTGATCGAGTACCTATTTTGCATGTAGATACAAACACTGACTGTGTTTGCTTAGTATGAATAATATATGCAAATTTTTTAAACTTTAAACCCCTGCGTTACTGTTCGAATTTCCAGCTTGTGTAATTATTTATAAAGTGACACCAAAAATTTCTTTGCATTTAATTGTCTGCGAAAAACAAATATTTCATAAAAATTATAATATACACTGCCAATTAAAACGATAACCGGTGGATAAGAAAAAGGGGGTTTTATGGTTTAATGAAACGAAGGCATATTAAAGAAAAATTCTGCTTTATTTGTAACAAAACAAGGCTGAAAAGTTTCGTTGGCTAAATTAATAAAATACAAGATTAGAACACGACGGATTTCCTGTGAAAATCTACTTATCTAACCAGGTAAGTAAAAGGTACATATAGGAACCAGGTAATTATTGCACCTGCATATGCCTAATTACTTTTTTGTAATTATTTATAGTTAGTTCCATAACACGGATTATATTTTGATATACATGTAGTACTTAAAAATCCAGTGTTTTATTAAAATGTTGACTAAAAATATAATTTTTCCGTGCCTTAACTTTTCGAAAATAGTTTTTGTTTATACTAAGAAAATCATTATTATGTTGGTAGGTATGTAAGCATTTTTTAATCAAGCCAAAGTGCATACTATTGCATACCTAACTAAACTCACCGAAGGGCCAGAATTACATATACATACCTATAAGATATTTTACTCGACTGAATAAACCAGCGATAAGAATTTCCAAGAATTTCGCTACCTGACTAAGATCAATAATACCCTCTGCCTTTTCAATCTGTATTGAGGTTAATAGTATTGAGTGACTGAACAACCAGTAACTAGATTACGAGATACAGGGACACAAGGAAAAGTTTAAAAATCAACTTACATCTGTCCAAGTTGTTTAGATTTGAGTCATCCAAGGAATAGTCAGCATCTAATAAAAACACGAAGTTGAAAATTATTATTATGGCTGAAAGAATTTTTAATACATAGGACCAAAATACTTTATAGTATAGGTACTCGAAATTAAATAATGTTGAAATTACTGGGATAGAATAAAATCATTTTCTTGCATTCGAATATATTTCATAATGTAGAACGTAATTTTGTTTAAAAAAAACAAACGAGAACTAAACTGAAACATGGTGTAAATGTCAAGCCGTGTGCCAAACACTTCTAATTTTCTGTAATAAGCAGGCCTGAATAAATTATACTTATTATTTGCTCATTTTGACACTATATAACCTCCAAAATTCTGTATGAAAAGGATATTGGATGAAAACTACGCTCACAAATTGGCAATTGATGAAGTAGGTGAGTTCATTTTCCAGACTCGGTAAAATATACACAGTCGTAATTCAGTAACTGAAATCCCAAAATCAAAACAGGCTCGATCTCATTACCCACTATCATAAACACAAATTATAGCATGCTTATACCAAATACCTTTACAAAATCATGAAGCACATTGTTTATTCAGTAGAGTTTTAGTCAATACAGCAAGTATATTTTTGAAAACTAAGTACCTGTTTCCTCATGAATATTAAAAGGTAGTCTCTCAATTTATGAAACCTTTCCATTCACAAGTATACAAATGTTAAATTGAACAAGTATTTAGAGGAAAGGTTTATTTTTTGTTACGATTTATGTTTTTGGTCCTCTTCATAATCTACTATAAGCCCTAAAGCGTTGCGTATGTACGTGATTCTTCTATATTTTACTGAAAAAGCCCTATAAAAATATTTGGGTAATAATGTTCATAAATAAATAATATAGGCAATTTAGAATGGTTAAACGGTAAAGTATACAAAATTGGAAAAAATAATGTCTCGTAATGGTAATGGTAATGGGGTAGTGCATAGTTGTTAGAAACAAACATGAAAGTCCTTTGCAAGGTTGAAGTTATGAAATAAAAATTAGGAAAATGTTTTATTAGGACACCTTCTCAGTTACGATTGTACTATTCATACTGCCCGGATTGTGAGAAAAAAACTTGTTCAACGACAATCAACATTATCGTGAAAAAAATCAGCATACATGTACATATGAATTTTGTAAACCCTGCATTTTCCTTACTGTGAATGTTTATAGTTTCTTAGGTACCACCTACTATAGTTACCTAGTTCTGTTTGCACACCGACCGTCATATTATTATTTTATGATCTGATGATAATATCAGTTTTTTTAAATACCTTGTTTCTGCTTGATTTCAGTATAGTGAGACGGCGTAGTGAAATGCGAAATGCTTTATGAAAAGAAGGAAGTAATAAATAACTCGGATTTGGCTACGACATAATATATACTACACTTCCCTTCATTGCCCCTGGATTGAAAACAAGATATCCTAATCATAATCATTAATCATAGCCACTGGCTATTGCAAGACTGACTCACTGAGTTTGTGAGTCATATTGCAGCTGTAACTACTACTTGTCATTAGTCAGAATTCCCCAATCCGATTTTATTTATTATATGGAATGCTTTCCTAACTCATGCTTTATTGTTTGTTTTTAGTTTTACTCGCGCAATGTGCTGAAATATATATAATGCTGCGGGACCAGAACCATGTTGTTTTAAATATTTATACGATTCAATGAGTTACCTTTTAGAATGACTTCATTCTGGTGGATAAAAGCTCACAAAAATGTAAACGAATACCACGAATGCTTAACTTGATACTAAAAGAAGGTCTGCTAATTAATTATTTAAATTTGTGAGCTCACCCATATCAGCCAGAGTTGATGGGAATGCAGAGGGGGACAGTGTCGAAAGGATTACGAGAAGATAAATAGTGGCACAAGAGGCAGGCGGACATTGCACTTTTGTCACAAGTGCCATGATGATAGTTGTCATCGAGAGGAAGGATGTAAGTACAAACGACAAATTCACACAGAACCTAATGTAATTGTCACTATTCTTTACTCCAAAAAGACGTGGTTGGAGACTCTCTCGCGGTCATAGGATTGACAGACGCTATATATGCTATATATACTCTTTAAATTTTAAAACTATCGCTATCTGTTTCGGTTGTAGTAGTAGTAGTAGTATTAAGATCCAAATCCATTTTGCAATAAATCTATCGGAATCCAATAATAATATGTATATAGCTTTTGTTGAACCCAGGATCAGGATGAGGAGCAGTACTAGTCGGAGTCGTCCTGGTCGTTACCTCAAAGCCGAAGCCACTGCGAAAGGAGCACATTTTTTACATCGTTTATTCTCTCGCATGGTGATAAATTCAGAGAGATGTACAAAAAGTACATAGGACAAAAACTAATTTCAAAAGTTTGTCTTCCTCGCCCACAAATTCCAATACATTTCAAAATTCCAATCAATCTTTTACAACATTTCAAATTTCAGTCTCCTTACAACAACAGTGCAGAATTGCTCAAAATAGTTGATCCCTCCAGATTCAACATTCTGCTCTTCCGATTTTTTAATTTCAAAACTCAAACTGAAAACTAATATGAAAAAAAAATCTCTCTGGAACAGCAGAAATATTATCCTTTTGTCTCCAAAAAATACTCTCTGTCTGTGTAGTTAAGTACGGTGAGTGGTTTCTAATCTCAGGATCAAGGATGAACGATCAGTATTATAGTGCCTTGTGGGAGTGCACCTCCTCTTCATCATCTCCCCACCCTTTTCTTTACTCAGTCATTTAAGCAGTGTGTATCGATTTTAATTTCCACTACCAACAACAACCAAAAGAGAGTAAACAATAACCATTTCATCCAGAACTCTCACAGAGTCTCTCTCTCGCTCGATTTCGATTTCACTTTTGTTTTGTTTTTGTTGAATGTCACCCACACATAGACGACACACACACTGAAAGGAGAGCAGATATATAATTAATTCAGCTTTGTAAACATTAACGATGAAAATCTATTCCCGGTCCAATTCCATAGTTCCGATGTGTATAAGATTGAAGATCCTCTGCCTCCTCCTTCTTGGTTGTGTGAGACTTCTTTCTCTCTCTCTCCGCGGGTTTCAATTTCCTTTACTTTGACTTTTTCGTCTTCATATATTTTTTTTTCATTAGAGTAAATCTTTTTCCATTTCCTTTCCCAACTTTATAAGCTTGAAACTTTAACACATCTCATGAAAAAGGCATGAGGCGACTATATTCGTAATCTCCTGTGTGGATGTTGGACGAGTTCACTGAAGAGGATGCGATGAGGTCACGCTTGCTCCGTTGTCCGCTCCAGGACTATTATAAATAATTTTCCTTTTTTAGTACGTAAGTACATATCTAGTAGTTGAACAACTGTGTGACCGTAATTTCATTATTTTCACTGGAAATGACTGTGAAAACTGTAGTAACGCGGGCGGGCGGCTAGATGCTGGAATTACATACAGACATTCCAAATTCCAATAATAATTAATTCAAGGCTTACATCAATTATTACAATCCGTCCGTGTACTACTGATGAGCCTGATGATTGACTGACTGAGATGCAGTTGGTTCGTTGCAACTAGTTCCTTCGTGTGGATGATGTTGATATTATTCTTAGTCAACCATCTGACGTACCACGTACTGTTAATGCACTACTGATTAAATTTTAAATTGTGTAAGCACTGCTTGAGTTTTGTTGAATACAGAACAGACGTTCAAAAGTGTTGGATGCTATATATTTTACAACAAAATAAATATGTTTCATGAACTGACTGACTCGTGAGAGTCAAAATTTTGACTATAGCAACAAAAGTTATAGACAAGCAAAACCAAACACTCTATATATTATCCAGTGACTTCAAAATTTTTGGTGAATAATGATGAATGACAGGATTTGGAGCAGATGATGTTGAGTGTTGAATGAACTACTGATCAGCTAAAAGTAGTCTATCAAGTAGTATCAAGTTACGTTGTTTTTAACCATCACCACTAAATTATGAGTCAGTCAGAATAGTAGAGTTGGTAGTTAATAGTTAATGAGCTGCAATTTTTTATTGGTTACTATTTCCAGGTGATTTTCAGATGAACTTTTGCACATGATGAATGACAAACACCATAGATGACAGATTTAACAGAGAAACAGCCAACACTGCTCACTAGTCAGTTGAACTCTCTTTTCGAATTTATATTTCACCATTACCATCAACCCTCAACCGTTAAACTAGTCACAATTCGGGTTCAATCTCATCATAATAACATTAACCAAATCAGTATAAGCAATAATGAAGCTTTAATTCAGTTCACTAATCACTAATCATCCTCACTAATCACTCACACGACAACTAATGTTCGAGCACTGATCCACTTAAGTAACTTCCAACCATTAACTACCACCACCATAACAACCAAGACCAATTACACACAAAACCTATTTCAGAGTGTGATAATTATCCAAAAAAAAGAGTCAAATCATCATCAGCTGGCTAGTTAGTAAAAAGTAAAATATATATAGGGAAGTATATAACAGGAAATTGAAGAAATCAAAATCGACTTGAGTTTTTGGAGCACGAGTCCCGACTATACGACATTCACATCGAGATCGAGATCCAGCCCGAGACCGAGACCGAGACCGAGACCGAGGAAAGGTGGAGAGTATAACGCCTGGATGAAAGAAATTTAATGATCGGATCTGGAACATTTGCTACTCCCTAGAATGGAAGTTGAACTGGAGGGAGAGACGACGAGTCCCTGTATACTTTGCAAATAACAATACACATACAGAGTGAGAGAGAGACAGATAGACGACTACTACGCGGACACGGGCACGTAGAAGAACGGGTAACGGGAAGAACGGGAGAGCAGGAGAACTTCAACTACACTTCTTCTCTCTCGGATCGGATGGATCCTAACAACGAACATTTTATCCCTTCTCCCTTCTCTCTCCGGCTCTCTCCGACACCGAGACCAGAAGCAGTAAGCAGTGCAAATAACTTTGATGCTCTTGCTTTTGGATTTGGATCTGTCTTCTGAGAGTTCAACGACGGCAAAAAGGAGGCAGCCTCGTACATACTACCCTTCAAGTCTTTATTACAAACAGCCACTGCGGCATCACAACTACTAGGAGGAGAAAGAAACCGAATCTACGACGACGACGAGAGAGCGTCTATACTGACTCACTGTAGCTGTGGCACACACACACACACGGGCAACCGGGTAGTTTGGATTTTCGATGTATCTCCATATAAAAAAGGACCAGAGTATGCACGGTTTTTTTTTATGTATACCTACGCAACCGTAAAAAGTTTTGTCTGCCACTACGTTACGTTAACGTTACCGTTAACATTGCTTTTCTGGCACTGGCGCTGGTCCTGGCACCCGCACTACTGGCTCCTCATATCCCGGCTCTGGCTCGGATCCGCGGGTTCCTATTCCTATACTACAGTTCCGAATCTCATCTAGTATTTCATTTGAGCTCCTTTAATGGAATAGAGAACATTACTTTAACGAATGTGTACAACAACGCTCTGCCCATATCTCCATACAACATCCATGAAACGTACCTACCTAAGTTGGTAGTAGGATAAAACTACTCTACCTATACAATATGCACTAGCTTACTACACAAGTTTCCGCATAAACTATCAAACCATGAACCTTTTTTCATTATTAAATCATACACGAGTTAATATGTTATGTAGTGTGATATTTAATAAGCTAATTTCTCAGGCAGTATAACAGTTTTAACTATTACCATTATTATAATTTGTACTTTCTGGATACTTTTTTTTCAGGTAGCTCCACAACACAGTTTTACACTCGAGGCACTGCTGTAGCAATTTTCTATATTATGTTGACGTTTTCTGCTGCTATTACGATGGTTCTGATTCTAAATCCATTTACGAGTTGTGACTACGACTGTGACTGTACGATACGCTATGGGATGTGATACGACTAAACCATGTGCATCAATTAGGTTTGTTTGAAATTAGTTTGTTAATTGATACGCATGCATTATGGGTAATAATCCAGGTACATCTCTACTGTATAACCTTTCCTTTATCAGTCCCGGCTTTATATTTTTGTAATCATAATATAGGTTGACTAACTTAAGCCTAATAAGCTCCGGGATCCGACTCCGACTCCGACTCCGACTCCGACTC
>JAQFZE010003410.1:0-12660 GCA_034695245.1 Dicyrtomina saundersi | reverse complement strand
TTTTTTTTTATACACATGTCTCTTGTTTAATCTTTTAATTCCTTTCATTCATTATTAGAGTAAAGACCATACAGATTACAGATAGGCTACGATTCTACACCTATTATACCCTATATATATCTTTATTATTCCCCGTTTATGACAAAGGAGTCAAGTAGCGTATGAGTCTCAAATTATAATTATAAAGGGAATATACTATGATCTCTGCGTATAAATATACATGGGATAGAAATGGAGCAAATTCAAAGCCTCAATTGAGATTCAGATCAAGCATCTTGTTTCTGTCTGTTGTAGAATATTATGTGCAATGATCAGCAGAGGCAGGGAGGGAGGCAGTCAGGAGATACGGAATTATCAAATCCAAACCAAAGTAGTGAACCATTATTGCAGGGTAGACTGACTGAGACCGAGATCGAGACCGATACCGATGCAGATACAATATACCACATAGTCACCATATAGTATCCGATTATATACCACACAGTAGAGTTACGTAATGTAATAAATACAAACACAGATAAATTGAACAATCCAATAAATCTCAATGACAATCAACAACAATCTCTAATCGTAAGAAGGAAATAAAATCTGTAATTCAGGAACTGACAATTCAAAATTCTCACCACCTCACACAATAATTTCCTTCCAATTTTCCAATCAATATATAAATTTTTTCCCCCCCCAAAAAACCCAGAAATTTGGCAAGGGAAGCGGTGGACTTGGCTCCTGCATAGATGCAGAATTGAGACGTCCTGCCAAAACTGCATCAACGTCAACTGTCTTTCATCTCTGACGAATACTGACGATGAGCACTGTATATGAGAGCCAAGTATCGTCAATGGTGAAATGAACACGAACGAAAAACCTCAACAACAACTGTCACCAGTCACGAACACGAAAGCGACGAAGAACATCTTCCTTCACTCTTGAGACAATAATGGAGAGTGTGTAGTCGTAAGTGTAACCTATAGCGACGAACATGAGAAGTAAAATAACTCACAACCAAATTAAATAAGAATAAAGAAAACCCATTGACTACCACGAGATATATAGAGAGACAAGACGACCACACTCTTCGCCGCTCTCGCACTCTTGGTCTTAAATGATGATTACATCTTCACACAATTACAGAAAAGCCCACCTGAGTAGTGTTCGCTAATCTATTGTCCCACTACTATACTCTATACTGAACAATAATAATAATTTTATTATTATTATGATGATGACAATTTACAATAAATTATTACAATGGAGATGCAAATAAATACTTTTCATTTATGTGAAGAAAAGAAACTTTATGAAAAATTGATTCTACTATGTAATTCCGTATAAACGTAATTATTATATTATTGTAATCTTATTGTGATTTCTTCTCACACTCTATCAGTACTTTTATCAGCGCTCTATGTAGTAATGAATGGGCTTGAATTTAAAATTGGATTTTGAATTGTGGCGTTCCTTTTCTTTTTACTCTTGGTTATGGCTTTGACTTACGATTACGATTACGATGATGAATGCAAAACTAAACGCAAGAGAAAAAATGCACTGTACAGATAATCTTTTCTTTTTACGTCACAGACTAATGTGTCACACCCGTGAGTATCTATAATACAGATATATACTGAAAGCCAAGTCAAAGCGCAATTATTAAAAATATACACAAATTATTATTAAAATTACACTTACACAATATTTGTCCGCAAGAACTATGCGTACAGAGCAAGAAAGACAGGCTCGTATTATTTTTTGTAGTCCTTATTTTAATTCCGAGGAGCGACCCAGTAAATTTTCCCACAAGAAGTAAACACTGTAACTCTGAACTTTGAATCCCATCGAGAGTATCCAAAGCATATGTGTAAATAAGTTGTCTAAATATACAAAACTTTGGCTACACTGTCTTAAAGGTGCAAATTATTCTAATGGAAGTATTAACTCAATTGAAAAAAAATTAATAAGATTTTTGACTTTGACAGGAGATCCAATTAATCCATGCGACCGGGCAGTCCAAGCAAGTCAAAACTGGACACGTAATTTAACAAGCTATAGATTCCATTACAATTTTAGCGTAAAACGGGAGAGTTAAATTTCACTGTGCTACTATGCTCATTTTTATCCGCACAATTTAGTATGTAAATTGTAAGATTATAAATTGCAATAATTAATGCACTAATACGAGCGGAAGTTTTAACACGTAACCAAACTGAACTATAACTCAATTTAATAGCGATACTGGCACAAAATTCAATTCAAAAGCAATTCCCGCAGTAATTACGTATCTTTAATTAATATTTTCCATTTCACACTTTTGTGTCGTACAAGAACAGTAGCAGAACTGCCAAAATAGGAAATGACAAGAACGCAACGGACCAACAACGGACCGAGATTGATGACAGACAGCAACTCTCTGTTATTCGTCCACTTTAACTATTGTAAATGCACAGATCTTAAAGCGCGAGAGATCCTCACACCAACTTGTACTCTCTCTGCTGAGAAACATGAAATGAAAAAGTAGTCAAAGGAAAACAAATTCTTGTACCTTTTGCGCATTCCAATCAAATTATGACTCGTACCTACGCTGGTACCTACCTACCTACCTATCTACATAATAAGTTACTGCTTCCTTCACTTTGCATTTCCATCCACATGTAGTTCATCATCACCACCACACACACACACACACACACACACAGTATGCAGAGGCACCAACCAAATGTATGTCTAATGAAATTGGAGGCCTACGGGAATACGACTACGACTACGGGATGAGTACATAGTTTACCCTACGTACAATTTACACATTATTCTATACAATTTACCCTGGGCCAAATCACGAGAGCGTCCCCACCTCATGTTATTAATCGCTAAGCTGTAAGTACATAATATACAGCTACTGCACTTTTAACATATTACAATTAGATGTATATGAGCACTCTTTTCTTTCTGGCACTCACAGTCAGTCAGTCAGTCAGTCAGTCCACTCTCTTGATTACAATACTTGGATCTGCGCACCTATGCCTGTCCCCAATCAAATTAAATTGAAATACATAGCACATAAAGATATGCCATCTCATCATGTGTGAGATTAACTGGATATGAATGCATATTATAGTGTCTGTAATTAGCAGAGTTGGTATTTACTTTTTTATATGAATGATTAATAATTATATTCGCGAGATGCAGCTTATTAAAGTGAATGCAGTCCCAGTGAAATTTTATAAATACTCTAAGAAAAAGCAATCTCTCTGAAGAAAAAAAAATCCCTTCTGCACCTTGAGCGAAAAAATATTAAGAAAATATAATTTAGGACCCTGATATAAACAGCTTGACTCCGCGTGTTGTCAAGATTAATAAAGTTTTTTTTTTAATTGTTAAGATGTCAACGCCTAAAGGACTAATCTAGTCCAATCTACATTTTTGTACCTACATTTTATCCTTCTTTTACACTTTGACTTTATGTAAAAAAGATCTCTTAACTTTTACCCCGAAGAACAAATCAGGATTTTCATCAAATCACAAAAAAAATAAAAATGTACTCGCTCCATATAAATATGTGTGGATCTCTCTTCTCTATATCATTATATGAGCTGATTACCATACATGATACAACATAGGATGATAGAGAGATACAGTGCAGTGCAGTGCAGATCATAAAAGATGATGAGGAGATCGAGAGCCATAAACCTTTCAACTTCAATTTCAATCTACTACGATAATAGTAATTATTATGATTGTCTGTACTCTCATAATAATCAGCTCATAATCCTTTCACTCATCATCACATCGGCATCAGCATCAGTATCAGTATCAAGCAGCCATCGTATCAGCCAAACATAGCACTCGAAAATCCAACGTGCGAGAGGAGAGAATGGAACCACTAAAAAAAATTGTATATAGAAGACTCTCAACCAGAGTTTATTTTCACAGCCCTCCCATAATAAATAATAATACTACTGCTACTAATAACAATAATAATGATTGTGATAATCATCTCACAGACATGCTCACTATACACCCATAAAGCAGTACATACCTAATCAGATTTCATTTGATCTACTACTTGAGACTTATTGTATGTTTTCCATGTACAAGATTCAATTCGTGAAGAATCTCAAAAAACACTAGAAATAAAAATAATCATAATAATTGTGATTGATACGCTACAGTATACGCTTGCTCCTCGTTGTATTTTGATTTCTTCAATTTTCAACAATCCAATTTTAGAGTTAACTATTAATTATTATTGGATCTCAGTTGGGATCTGAGAATAATGATGATAATAGTAATGATACGGAGATTTATATACAAATATAGTTTTAGCTTTCTGAAGATTATACGTACGCATATAGAACTTCCCAAATTTTCAGAAAAGAAAATAAACAATGGTACATAAATACAAAAGAAATAGGAATCGCATAACAAAAGTAACATGGTAATGATAATGGTGATGGGCTGAAGGAACAAAAATAAGCCATGTGGAAACCGAAACTACGAATATAAGATAGGTATAATATGTATATACCTACCTAATATACTATACGCTATAAGTATAGCAAGTATAATGCAGCTGGGAACCACTACCACTATCGTTCACCAGCGCAACGCAGGGTTTTACTGCGAGTTTATTGATAAAATTTTATAAGTATTTTGAGTAGAGTAAGTATATACGCTTCAGTTTTGGTTTCGATTTTGGATTTAATTTTAACCCTATGTAAATAATTTTTTTTTATTTGTACTATATACCTAATAATAATTTGTTGTTATGCTTGTTCTGATTTTTGAAGAACTTAATGGAATTAAAAATTTATCTGCATGATTCAAATTATGAAACTAGTTCAGCAGATCTCAATCCAAACACAACAAAAAAACCTTCAAACATTCAAAAACATCATCATACATTCTTAAAGGATAAATAAATTCATGTCTTGTCGTTTTACTGCACATACATAATTGCAGGCCTTTAGGTACCTACTAACATTATCCATAATTATATCAGATTTAGTTTAATTTTATTTATTTAGCCTTTATTTTTTGTCTTCTTGTGCTCTGCTCATGATATTAGTATACATGACTTGGCTCAGCTTTTGCTTCCACACAGCATCATGAATCACGACTGAACGAGATCATAATATATAATTATATTATTATGTTCTTTAAAAAAAAACAAGAACAACACCAACACGTGTAGTTTGTCTGCATACTGTCTTGCCCTGGATGATATAGTAGGTACCTACGTATCTCATTCTACATAATATAACCAAGTCTCAAACGTCCAAAAAGCTTTAAGAATGTGGGCTAAAAAATCAGAGTGCATACAAAAAAAAGGAGCGATATTTGGGATTGATGGGCATTAAAGTTAATGTAGCTAGTTGATGTACTGAGTTGAGGTACTACTGAGCAGCCATAAAAACAGAACAACACAAAATTAATAGTGCACCGTATGTCTTGCGATTAGTATTTAAATATTTTGTTTTTGCAAACAAAAAATACACAAAACTGAAATGAAGTTAAAGGCAAATGCAAAAGTACAGACAAACTTTTTGTGCCACGGATATAATTATCTGTAATGCGCAAAACAAAAACGCATACAATACTGAAGCTTCTATTTAAGACGAAACTTCCTCATAGAACCTTTTGCAGAAAAAATACTTTCCTTCACATTGCCTTATAATCAGAAATCAGGAGTAGGCATTTCATTTTCAGCAGAAAAATAAATACAAACAAACAAATTTAACAAACAAACATCGGCACATCGATAAAATTCATTTTGTTTTGTTTTTTACTGTTTCCGTTCTCTTTCATTCCATTGGATTATCTGGATCAACAAAAGTGTGTGTGAGTGTTTGACTATGTTTAAGTAGCCTACGTGGTTAGGTTCAGGTACTATGCACGTCTCTTATTTTCTGATCCTGATTATGATTTTAATCTTGTCAGCTCCGCACTCAACATGGGAGTTCTGTACAATAGTGATAAATAAATATGTAATTGTTATATATTTTTCTCCTACACTGTCACAACATCCACAGGACGAAGACGAAATATACTCGCACACACAGGCCACAGATGAGCATTTCAAAATCTGTAACATAATCAACAAGGAGGACAATGCAATCAATGCAGTGTAAGTACATGAATTCACAATCCAAAAACTCCATGCATACGACAGATATAGACATCCCCTATCACTTTTATGAACTATTTATTACCGAATGCACTATCTATAATTATATATTTGCTCAATACAGTTGTATGATGTACGCTGGGAAGATTATCTATAAAAAAAAAATGAAGACGAAATAATGGACGTTAAAAGGAAGTGTCCTGTCTTTCGTCAATCCTCCTTACATTTACATGAGTAGTGAGCAAACCACCACATAATCATACAAGAACACGCACATTAAAAAATTCCGATTGGGCTTAACTATAATTATGCGAGTTCACCTTATTCACCTGCTGTACCTGCTCGTCTGTCTATAATATCCTCTGACTGAATGACCAATAAAACCAGAGTCAAAAGCCAAAGCGCAACCTATAGCATTATTATATAGCTATATATATATGAAAGGGAGATATACTTACACAGCACAGGTTGGTCTTGGTGTGTTGGTACATGTAACTATTTTACTACAAGTTGCTACCACTCCATGTGGTCATGGTGTGACGTACTCGCAAAATTCGCACTGATTTTATATTTCACTGTGAAAATTCAACACATTCCACACGTTTTGTAGCATTTGTAAATTTCCCTGTCCTCTTTGTACAGATATTTTATGGACTATTTCCAATTATTATTGCGGTAGGATCCTACACACACACACAGACACAGAGACAGAAACAAACACAAAAGTAAAATAAAATCCCAACAACTCCTCACTACTCACTCCCTCACTCACTACTAAGCAGTGTAAAATAAATGACGCTCGCTGAACTGCACTCTTCACTCCTCTGTCTTTTGTCTATTGTTTGGGTTTGGAAACTCGTTGGAGACTGGGAAACTGGGAATGGAGTGCGCGCTGTGGTGGTGGTGGAAGCTCCAAAGGATGTAAATAAAAATATTATAGTGAGAGAACGTCGTCAGGAGGGAGGAAAGAAAGGAACTACGAAGAAAACCCACTGACTGACATGACAGAGAAAAACAAAATTGGAAGGAGAGGCGGTTTAGAGTGTCGAGTATGTGAGCCCGCGTACTGATATACATAAATACAGAGAGCACTGTTGAAAACTGAAACTGAAACATATAGGAGGGATTAAAGGGATAATTTGTTATCCCTCTGTCCCTATAGATAATCGCAAGTAATTCCTTCTTTTTTTTTTAAATTTTACTTCACATAGAATTTGAACAATAGTAGCAAACAATGACAAAAGAAATTATGAGACAAAAAAATCCAAACCAGAGCCAAAGCGATCCGCGCCGAAATTTGGGGGAGTTGTTATTGTTGGTATAAAATGACAAGACAAGACACACAAAATGACGGTATTTCCTACTGTACAACAAAAATACCATATGAGACTTGAATAAAAAGAGCGTCAAAGACCAATATGCGATTATGTGTAGGTGAAGCAAAGTTTAGGAAAGAAATGGAATTTACAATTTATACAATGGAATATACCACCGACAGATTCCCTAATAGCGGAAGCCCTCTCTGATACTGATATAACAGAGACACAGATCTTTTGTGTGACTTTTTAAGTTATGCACGCACCATATTACTCGTATTATTATCATCATGAATCTGCACAGGTGCAAAAAACTTAAGTAACCGAAAAACCGAGTATACATTTATTTTATTACAAAAAATGTTAGAAGGAAAAAGTTTGTATACAAACACGATACAATTACATTTGAATTTGCCTTTAGCATTGTAGTAGAAGCGTTATCAGCCAATATATCAATAACACTTTGATTTACTTATGTCAAAAATCAAAACTTCTCGCTACACACAGTTACTATACAGCCTTTAGAAAATATAAAATTAATCTGTGCACTTTTATATTTCCCAAGAACATTGTATAAACTATAATTATGATAATATTTTTAAACTTACTCCGTGTGTGCTACGCTATAATAGCGATTATAAATTTTCACACTATGCCCAATTAGTACTGTACATACTGAAGGTCTAGCTACAACAAAATCCCAGATGGGTCAAAGTTAAAACACAATACCCAGAGATCATTCACCCATAATAAAAATAAATTCCGTTTTATATATATATTTTATATAATTATCAAGATTCTAACGATTTAAAGTAATCGTTTTATAATTTGCTACAGTTTCCATTGTCATTGTCCTACACACAATGTGAACCGCAACCATTTAAATGTAAACTAAAATTTCCCCTTTAAAATAATTGCTCAAGCATTATATACTACTACTATACTACTACTCTAGATTACGAAGAAATGAGGCGGATCATTGTTTACAGTATTTGATTCGATTTTTACTACATAGGTTTATTACGATTTACGACACAACTAGAGAATATACTGCCTATTATCATTACGCTCCGTTCTACGGACGGGGATTGAAATCCGAGAGAGAGAGAGAGAGAGAGAGATCTTTAACAATTTCTCATCTACCTTCTGGCTTCTGGTCAGAACACTTTCCGTATTAAACTATCAGTCAAACTGTATTTTTGCTCACAGTGCTATACAGAGTGGCGTGACATGGAAGTCTTGGAAGAAGCATTAGCGGCAACACTATATTATCTGTATATAGAGTTCTTACTAAAATTAACTCGAGAATAAAAGAAGGAAATAAGTTCCGTTCCATCTGCTGCTACTGCTCCCAGTCCTATCACCAGTTCACCAGTCACTAGCCCACATCCACAATGCAATGTTAAACCATGGTAAACTATATACTACATACCTACTATGCTATATAGTGCTTGCACATTTTTCGCCTCCACTCAAGTTTTGGGTGAGAACATGAACATCCTTCCTGGAAGTTCAGGAGAAAAGAATGTGGCTCCTAATGAAGGGAATTTCATTGCCGGAAACAGATCCCAAATTATACATTTTTTCTTGTGTCTTTCATAACCATAACAGTCAGTCAGTCAGTCAGTATTCATTCCCAGGAGGAGGACGGAGCAAAAGAAAAGAGAGAAACCTGTTCCGTCTTTTCTTAACAGTAACACAAAGGGCAATGTCGCCTTCAACTCCCGACCGACAAATGCACTTTCATATAGAAGGAAACAGAATTTTTTACAGGATACTGCAGGAGTGAGAAACGGAGTGAAGACCGGTGGGGGGAAGACGGGGAAATAATTATAGTGTAGGTAGGTACTGATAGAGCTACTTATAAACTTACGAAGTACGTAATGCCAGGACCGCATTCAGTCAGTCTGTCAAGCGTGAGTGTGAGCATAGCTTATCACTACAAAAGTAGTAATTTCTAGTTTTCCCGTCAAATGCGATACGTTCAACGCTCGAGTTCGAGTTCGAAGATTAGACTGGATATAATAATGTTATTATTCTAATTAATTCCCAAGCTGACTATTTTTCAATTCTCATGTCAAACTCCAAACGGCGCTCGAAAATTAAACTAGCGTACAGACTTCAAAAATGAACTGTACTAAATGACTAAATGATATGCACTCAAGGAGACTCCAGAGATATCCCTTTCTCGTGTGAATCTGTGGGAAATGGAATGTTAATGTAACAAGAAGAAGATATCTATAACAGT
Organism: Dicyrtomina saundersi; assembly: GCA_034695245.1. Classification (NCBI taxonomy): domain Eukaryota; kingdom Metazoa; phylum Arthropoda; class Collembola; order Symphypleona; family Dicyrtomidae; genus Dicyrtomina; species Dicyrtomina saundersi. Next base: position 2,978 of record JAQFZE010003410.1, on the reverse strand, counting down.
TGTGTTGTACCTATACTTATAAGTAAGATACAATTTAAGGTTATTTAATACTCGCAAAAGCGTCACAGTTCTACATAGTACTTGAGAGCATCCTTTTATATCAGTCAGTACAGATATTTAACTAATTTACTGTAATAATACTGGTTTGTATAGAATGTAGGAAAAGCTAATGTATACCACTTTGCATATTTTTATCTTTTTATTTTTATCATTTGCTGGATCTGGATCTGGATCTGCATGGGATTGTGCACATAATATGCAGAGTGATGTGATACTCTAAGGCATCTGGTTTTTTTGTTCGTTCCCTTCTTTTTTTCCCTATTTTTTTAATTTAAATATCATTCAACTAAAGTGTTTAAATTCTCCATAAAAATATACATTCAATGTAAATTTGGAACGACTTTGAATTTAATTTGAATGTAACAATAATTACTACTAGAATAATGTGATCTGGCTTCCATATGATTTAATTGTCTTGTCAGGAAAATGAGTTAAGAGGATGACTGTGACGGTTCTGGGAATTATTCTATTTCAAATGGGAATTAATTCTAAAAATTTGAATATCATCAAATCATCGTAGATAATAAAGTTGTCTCGCCTTACAACATTTCCTATATACATTCAAATTTTATTTAACTTCCCCATTTCGCCAGATCCAGATCCAGAGAGAACCAAAAACTCTGGTAGTGCTCCAAGCAGAACCAGAAATGAGAAGTTTCCCACACAAAACACAAACATCCACGTAGTAGTTACTTTCATGTTCCCTTTGAGCATATTTATTTTGAGTGGAATTCCTAATTTTACTGTGTGGTGTATAGCAACTTCACATCTATTTTTATAGCCCTGCTCAATTGTAACCACCGTGAAGCGTGATTAATTCTAATACTATATTCTGTAATGTATCTATAGGCACTTGGTAAAGATCGTTAATGCACTGATAGAGCTACACATTTTTAGGAAATATCATAATAGTTCCCTCAATTTCCTCAACACACACAAATGGGTAGTTAAAAACCTTGCTTGTATTTTCCTATATGTATTTGTATGCATGTAGTTTAGGTTTCGTAATATTTCACGCATAACGTGCCCCGTGTACTTAATAATAGCAATGGTGGACTTGTTATTAATCCCAATTATGATTGTGATTGTAATTATTGTGAGCCCACAAAATTACCTTGAGTCAGAAAACAAGGCGAGAATCTAATATTATAGTTGTAATGGTGGTTAGGTTTTTCATGATGTGGTCAAACATTTGACTACCTTAAGTCACAACAAGTCCGAGCCCATAATATGCATAGCTAATGATGCTAAAAAATCAAATCCTAAATTTCTTATGACATCTATATTTACACACATTCAAATGTACGACCTACGCTTCAATAACGACAATCATATTGATGTCATAAAATCACAATCCAAAAATAAAAACTACAAATAACTGTGGCTTATTATAGAAGCACTGCTGCGAGTAATAATGTGGGTAGGTACAAACACAACAAACATACTGCATTACTATACTATAAGTACCTACTCAACTCGACACTTTTCGACTTCAGAATCAGAAATCAGAATACATATACTAAAAAAAAGGGAATTAATTTATATATGAGCATAGGTTAGTGGCTGCAGTGGCTATATTAAAATAATGACACATAATGCATGTGGACGTAGATTGAAGCCCTTGGTTGTCTGTCAAAATGAGTTAGCCACACACACAAAATCAAATCACATGGTCAGTGACACAGGCAACACACACAGTAATGTCAAATATATATATAAGTATAGTTTCTCCATCTCTGACTATATACATACTAATATTCATTATAACACTGTCCCACGCCCATAGACTAATCCTGTATACACAGTGCTCCGGTAAAATTCTAAGCATTTTACGTCAACGCTCAACACACTCATTCCCTCTTGAAAACACCAAGGCAATCACACATGATGTCCGAATTAGTACATACAGGTAGGTAGGTAGGTAGGTGCTTACATATCTAATAATTACAATTGTAATATTTATTATGCCTCTAGCAAATCAAATCAAGCAGGAGATTCACTCAAACAACTACTACCACTATTGTATTTACTAGTAACAATATAACTCGAAGAAACCAAAAACCAATGAACTTCACTCACATTATATTATTTGAAAAAAAATCTTTTTTTATTCTGTGCTAATGTGAATGTTAAGGCTTACGTTGATGAGGTTGATGTTTCCCCTGATTATGATCATAGAAACACCAAGCAAAGGAACGCTATATGCAAAACAATATGCAATCTATTATACAAGAGCAACATAATAATAAATGCAGTAGGTGCATAATCATAGTAATTTATAAAGAAAAAAAAAAAATTAAATACTCATTCAAACAATGCAAACACATATCACTCTCTAAGTACGTACTGCCTATCTACCTACCCCATATGAATATGCAATCGCAGTTATAGCAGCTGTGTACTTGCAATTAGCTTAAATCTAAAGCTGAAACTATCAAATCAACATCACATTACATGGTTGGCTTTGGAGTTGGCTCCTCAATAAATAATGCATTATGTTATCCTTTTATCAGAGGAAGGATCTGAAGGTCGTGGCTGTACTTTGTACACACACAGAAGCCAGAATAAATTTTTCCCTGTAGATTCCACACCCCTACTGATTACTACTATGATATCAGGGCTTCTTTCTCTACTAGCTTATTATTATAAATACAAAGATATGTACCTACCTCCAGTCACAACCAAGTTTTTTTATAGAAATATCTACATGGGTAATTATATATTTGCATATACGGATTACGTCTAACGTCAACGCCAACAACGACGCCGTTTCCTCACATTTAGTAATAATAGCAGAGGCACAGATAATTCATTGCACTGGCACACGGAATACGATTACGAATTACGAATTACGATGCGACTGCTATTGCGAATCGCAGAGTTGTAAGGAATTAAAATCACACACACCACACACACAC